>JAEQBH010003043.1:0-196983 GCA_016808115.1 Tetrastigma voinierianum | reverse complement strand
GATGCATTTGATGAAATTTTCTAGACCTACATAGCATATGCAATGTGTAGATTAAGTAGATATAAACATAATCCCAATAATGATCACTAGAATGCATTAGCTTGACTAATGAAATACTTAAGGGGTACCATGAACTATGGAATCCTATATAGTGGATTTCCTGCTGTGTTGGAAGGATACAGCGATGCTAACTGGATCTCTGATTTACATGAGATAAAATCCACAAAAGGTTATGTCTTTACCTTAGGAGGTGGTGTTGTTGCTTGGAAATCATCTAAACAAACCCTACCATGGAATCAAAGTTTGTAGCTCTTGAATATGTGGGTAAAGAAGCTGGGTGGTTAAGGAACTGATTCGTGCCACAGTAGGGTGATGCGGAATCAACAATATTTGTAGTCCTAAGTTCCTCCCTCTTTGCCATAGTCAAACTCTCTTTATGACATAGCGGTCCTAGGTCGAACACGGGATGGGTTTCATCCTAGGAATGATTTGCATGCGGTGTTTGGAAAATGGTGAGGGCTTTTGTTGTTTGAATTCTACGGATTTTGTAAGCAGTGGGGTTGTATGTTCAGCGACTAAGCTGCCAATGGCTTAAAGTGGAGTGTGAAATGGTAACCTTGAAGGTTTAGGTCACTAGCTTGATAACATGGGGATAATAAAGTGTCCTCGTGTTATGGCAAGTAACATATAGTTCAAGCCATAACCGGATCTTTGTTTAGCTATAAAACTGGCACCACAGAACCACTCCCCATTTGAGTCAACAGGGTGACTGTGCATTCACAGTCCACTTTGAGTTTAAAACCACAGCACTTTCAAACCTCATTTCAGTGGCTCGTAAAGGCCATCTAAAGAATATCAGTGCATCTACCAATAAGTATGCACTGAACCCTAAAGCATGGCAAGTATTGACCAAATTAATGACATTAAATAGCATTAAACCCTAGATTAGATAGTTGGGAACCATAAATGTAGTACCTGTGGCATTCAAAACATGAGGACACCTGCAGCAGCCCCAAAACCAAGCTAGCAACCCTCACTGTACCAAGGCTATGGGGGCTTGCCAAGCATCCCTTGAGTTGTGTCTCAGAGTTGTGTTTGGCGAGCTAGAAAAGAATGAAAAGAAAGAGGAGAGAGAAGAGAACAAATGAAACCCTAAAATGAAAGCTGCGGAAAATTTACATAAAATGAAAAGTTGCTTCCAAAAAGTTGCCTAGGGTTACAGATTTGTGGGGGGTTATATGAGTACAACCCAAGGTGTGAAACTACCAAAATACTACAAATATGAGATTACATAAGGGGCTAAAATGGTAATACATCAAACGTGGTCGTTTAGAGGATCAAATATACTGCATCACGGGGCGACAATTTCGCTATGCGGGGGATTGGCTAGCATAGCGAAAATTTCGCTTAGTCCAGCGAAATTTAGCTGGCAGCCTAGCCGAAATTCTACGAATGGCGGGGGTGAGGGTATTATGCGGTGGTTCATTGCTGGCGGCCATTGGCTTTATGAGGTGACGTGAATGGCGGGTGCGAATTTTAGCTGAGCGCGATCAAATTTACCATTAGGTAGCGAAATTTCGCTAACTGGCGAAAATTCTCAATTCGCTAAGTTGCGAAATTTTAAGCTATGATTGCGAAATTTTCGCAATCCCGTCGGCCTGATCATGGCGAAAGTGGGATACTTTGTTTCGCTCACTTTATCTACGCTTTCAAAATCCGCACTAATTCCTTTATTTTTATGGTTGAAAGCTCTTGAAGTGATTCCCTTAGCATTCGGCACATATCTTGTCATCAAACTTAACAGGTGGTGAGGTACGCAAAGACCTGCAAAATCACCAAAAAGCAGCTCGAAATGGCAGCCGGTGGAACTAAGTGGACTGCACACATCAATTGGCTTAATTAATATGATTGATGCGTAGCACTCAAAACCTATCTTTGGATGAGGGCTCAAAAATAGCACTTTTTGGGCTACTAATCACACCCCCAACCCGACACGTTGCTAGTCCCTTAGCGATGCTAAAACAATAATGGGATGCATCTTTGTGATTTTACAAAAGTATAAATATGGTTCAAGAAGTGTGTACGAGATAAACATTACCTTTAAAATGAACAATTTACACCACAATTAGAAAACCGACATGAGAGAAGCAGGCTCCATATAAGAACAAGTTTTAGGCCAACATCGGATCTAGAAATCAACACGAATTTCCACCAAAATCTAATGATTCTAATGTAACGATTGAGCCAATAAATTGCAAATTATTCCCTCCCCAACCTAGGCGATTCCATGGCCTTAAAGCGGTGAACAACCTAAAAATAGGATTAGCTACACACTTATTTCTTTATTTGATTACATTACAGCGAGGGTGCAATGCTAAGAAACTACGACTTCACTTAGGAATCCGTGTAGCGGTCAGATGACTCCCAACCAATTAAGGTTTAGGGCGTCGACGAAAAGGATCACTTGACCACAAACTCTTCGGGCTTCACCCGGACTTCGAGAATGACTTGAGGTGAGCACCTACAACACGCTAAACTCTACCCATCCACCCATGTATGGCGAACACTAAGAGTCGATGACTCCCAACCAACTAAGACTTAGGGCATCGGACTTGAGCTTTAAATATATACCCCATGGACCGTATTCGGGTTTGAGGCAAAGCGTCACGAAGCTTTATTTTTCTTTTTCTTCTTTTCTTTTTCTTTTTACTTTTTCTTTTCCTTTTGGAAGACAACATTGGCCTTCACCATATATGGGTAATACTAACCTATTACCAGGGTTGTCCAACATGTCTAGGTACAGGCTTGCAAGGCAAGAAAGGGGTGTATAATTTCCACACTGACCTAATGGTACAATACGGGTGTGCCTTTGTGTGAAAATAAGGTCAGGGGGAAATGTTCAAAGTTTGAAGCCGGCCCCAAAATCCCAATTGACTAAAAACTAAATCATGCATGGAATTGTTCTAACATTAAGGTAACAAACAGGGTTTTAATTTTCCATTTAAAGGCAATTCAATTGTTCAATTAAAAGCAATTCAATTGTTCAATTGAAGACAAAAGTAGGTACACAAAGTGGAGGCACAAAAGTGATTTTCAAATTAAAGAAAAACAAAATCGGACAATGCAGGACATGTACAAACAGTAAAACTAAATTCAAAGCCGAAAATTTACCTCTAACTGGTTGGCATGGAAAGCGAAAATCGATGGATGGGCGTACGGCGACCACCCGCCGCGTGTGAAGCGGCGGGGCTCAGGGGAGGGTCAGAGAAGGGAGAAATTTCCTCACGATGGTCTGCTGCACAACATAGGGTTTCACCCTCTGTCCATTGACTGAACACCACATTTATCATTTGGATTGAGGTCCGCGAACCATTGGGGTATGCATCTTGAACAATGAATGGACAGATCCATCGTGACTTGAGCTTGCCCGGAAATAGATGGAGTTTGGAGTCATACAGTAGGACTTGGTCTCCCTCTTTGAATTTTTCCCAGTTATCATTTGATCATGCCATTTTTTTTATTTTTCCTTTGCAATCTTCGAATTCAAGTAGGCATCATTTCGTATTTCTTCCAACTCATTGAGATCAAGGAACCTCTTAACTTTCAGGCCCTACTTGGAGTCCATGTTCAACTTCTTGATGCCCACCATGCATGTGCTCGATCTCGGAAGGTGACATGCCTTACCATAGACCAACCGATAAGGGGACATTCCAGGGATTGTCTTGAAAGGCGCGTTACAGCCGCAGAGCCCATGGCGAATCAAGCGGAGTTTGATGGATGGCCAATCTTTTACATTAGTTTACACCTTCATTAGAATGGTCTTAATCTCTCCTGTTGGCAAGTTCTACTTGACCCGCATTTGAGAGATGGTAAGGGTGGCCACTTTGTGTTTCACACCATATTTAGTCATGAGGTTTTCAAATGGTTTGTTAAATGTGAACCTCATTTGCTAATAATGGCTTTCGGTACCCGAACACTTTGGAAAGATGTTTGCTTCGAGGAATTTAAGTACCACCCTGGTCATTGGTTTTGCGAGTTGCTTCAACCCACTTCGGACACATAGTCCCTCCCACCAAAATGTATGTATGACCATACGATGTGGGGAAAAGGTCCCCATGAAATCGATGCCCACACATCGAATAGCTCGACTACTAAAATTGGGTTCAAGGGCATCATGTGACGGCGAGACAACTTCCCGAGTCTTTGGCATCTATCACATATACGGCACATTTGGTGTGCTTCCTTAAACAAGGAAGGCCAGTAGAAACCAGACTGCAGCACCTTCATTGCTGTCTTCTGGGAAGCAAAGTGTTCCTGGGCATTCTAGGTAGCGGTGGTTCCCGATTATTCCCTCTTTGTTCCTCTCGGCACACACTTCCTGATTATTTGATCTGCACAGTATTTGAACAAGAAGGGCTCTTCCCAATAATAGGAATGGACCTTCGCCAAGAAATATTTCCTATCCAGCTCCTTCCACTCTGGTGGGATTTCTCGTGGTGAGAAATTGGCAATGTGGAAGGCATACGGGAGCTTTTTCGTTTGCATTAGAGATTCTTGGAAATTCATCATTGATGGGTGAAATTTATGAGTGTCATGAGGTATAGTTAACACGAAAGATGATACGCCACTACATTTTCTACCCTTTTTGTCTTTAATTTGCAAGTTAAACTCTGATAAAAGAACCCAGCGGATGAGCCTTGCTTCCGCATTTTGCTTAGTCGGAGATATTCAGCGGAATGGTCGTAAAAATGACTTCTCCAGAGACCCAGGCCAGTATGCTCGAAATTTGTCTAAAGCATAGACTACTGCCAACAATTCCTTCTCTGTAGTAGTATAATTCCTTTGTGCTTCATTCAAGGTTTTGCTTGCATAATAGACTACATGTGGTTTCCCATCTTCTCTTTGGCCGAGTACTGCTCCGATAGCAAGATCACTTGCATCACACATCACTTCAAAAGGTAACTGCCAGTTAGGTGCTCTTACTATTGGGGCAGTAGTCAAATGAGACTTCAGCTCTTCAAAGCTCTCCTGGCATTCTTTCTCCCAAACAAATTTGGCATCTTTCTCTAGGAGCTTATGCTGAGGTTTAGCAATCTTTGAGGGGTGCTAATGAATCTTCTATAGAAGCACAGTATGACAGGAATTGCCTAACTGTTTTCACATTCGTTGGGGACGGAAGCTTGGAAATAAGTTCAATCTTTGCTTTATCAACTTCTATCCCCCTGCTGGAAATAATGTGGCCCAGTACAATTCCTTGGTTAACCATAAAATGGCACTTCTCCCAGTTGAGCACCAGGTTCTTCTCAATGTACCTCTGCCCGGGATATGGCCTCCGGATTAGTCGGACATTCTTCAAAGAGTCGCCTCCATATACGGTGATGTCATCCATAGCCTTCTACCTCCATTATGCGCTCATATATCGCTGAACATCTTGAGCATACATCTCTAAAAAGTGGGTGGGGCGTTGCAAAGACGAGCATCCTCCACATAAGCATATGTACCAAATGGACAAGTGAAAGTGGTCTTTCACGATCTTCTAGTACAATCTCTATGCGGAAATACCACACGAATACCCATCAACTTGATGAATGGGTGTCCGAAGCTCTCTCAAGAAACGTCGATGAATGGCAGCGGGAAGTGATCTTTTTAAGTGTTACACTTCATGAGCCTCCCTATAATCTATACACACTCTCCAACCGGTAGTAAGTCGGGTAGACAATTCTTCACCCTTCTCATTTTTTACAGTTGTCACCCCTGATTTCTTGGGCACCACCTGAGTTGGGCTCACCCAAGTGCTATCAGAAATGGGGTAAATAATACCGGCTTGGAGCAATTTCAGGACTTCAATGCGAACGACTTCCTGCAAGTGGGGATTCAACCTTCGCTGTGGCTGCCTGACAGCCTTAGACTCTTCTTCCAGATAAATGTGATGAGTGCAGATTGTTGGGTTTATGCCTTTTAGATCAGAAATTTCCACTTGATAGCACTTATTCCTTTTAGGAGCGCATGACGGAGTCCTTCTGTGAAGTGGTCAACGGTGATGAAATCCTGGCAAGACCTTCGCTCATTTTCTTCTAGGAATGCATACTTTAACTCAACTGGAAGGGGTTTGAGCTCTAGCTGTTGAGGTTCCTTTGGTTCGTCACCAGTCAATAGAGGTAGAATTTCTATTTTCTCTTCCGTACCCTTGCTACTCGTACCTTGAGGTTCTTGTTGCTCCCCACGGCGTTCAGATAACTTTGGGGTTAGTACATCCACACTCTTTGCTCATTAGCACATTTCCTGAGTGGCATCTAATGCTCTGAGACTTCTTCCACAGTCATCTTCCTCTGAATGCATATGCCTTTTACTTTCGAGTAAGAAAGATATTGAGTTCTAAGGTCATATTCCCAAACGTGAGTTGCATAACCCCATTCAGCGGAGTTTATTTATGGCATTAGTAGCCAAGAATGGCCTCCCAATATGATGGGCACATGATTGGCTCCCACCTGTGAAGCTCCGTGTCCGTCTGACAAAGTCCAGGGTAGTAAAATCGTCACTTGTATTAAAACATCCTCGATGGTTCCCTTGGTATTTTTAATAGACGTCGGCTGGTAACTGATTAATGATGGAAGTGGGTTTCAGTTCTCCCGAGCCTAATTGCTTGTACATGGAATACGGCAAAGGTTCTACTTAGCTCTAAGTCTAATAGTGCTTTCTCACACACTAATGCCTCCAATGGCGAGATTGTAGGACATCCGGGTCTTTATATTTCAACTGAGTCTTGGCTCAATGTGCTCACTTGCTCAGTCAGAGAGGCCTTTTTGTTTACATTGAGACCTTTTTTCACAGTGCATAAGTCCTTCAAGAATTTTGCATAGGTGGGGACTTGTTTGATCATGTCAAGGAGAGGAATGTTAACTTTAACTTGCCGTAAAACTTCTAACATTTCTGTTTGGTTAACAGACTTTCTTTTCGGAGAGCCTATGGGAATGGAGGGCCTGGCAGAATCTTCACCTCTTCCCTACTTCTTTGGATGTTCTTCTTGTGGCGGATCGGCCTCTTTGTGGGAGGCCCGACTTGACTAGAGGCTGGGGCCCGGTGGCCTCGGTTCTTTACCACTTCTTAAAGTCACCGCTACCTTGACTTCATCGATTCTTACATTTGGATCATTGGTCGACCTATTTCATGCATTCCTTAAAGTAGTTTGTGGCCCGGGAGGGATCTTTCCCTTTTTAGGGCCTTCTGCTGGCGTTGGTTGCCCGGATAACCTCGAAATCTCGGAGTGCACCTTTGTCAGTTCTGTTGGTGAGCTTTGACGGCTTGATTTTGATTAGTTTGAACATTCAACACCTTCTGTTCTTCTACAAACGTGCCTACCACTTTACTTAAATTCAGGATCGCTTGCTCAACAGGAGAAGAAAGTGGAAGCGGCTGCTGTTGTGTTGAAGTGGAGCCAAACTGCTGCTGTGCTCCTGGAGGGACATATGCAGGGGGTTTTGGCTTCCATGACAGGTTTGGATGGTTTTTCCAATTAGGGTTATAGGTGTTGCCATATGGAGCATTTATAGGTGGTTTATTTTGATTCAGGACATGGGCATGCTCTTGACAATGCTCCCCAAGGTGACTATTTGACTGACAATTGAAGCAGAAAGGTTGGGATTCAGATAACTCATTCACTGCTTGCATTTCATGCTGATTTCTCATTTCCAGCTCCTCCAATCTTCGAGTTAAAGTGGTCAGTTTTGCTTTCATCTCCATGTCTTCGGAAAGTGCATACATGCCCCCCCTTTGGTGGTTCGACGGCTTTAATCTTTCGACTTCCCTTGGATTCGGTTCATCCCATGCCTTAGAGATTTCGGCTACATAGTTCAAAAAGTCCATGGCCTCATCTGGGTGTTTGCTTAAAAAGTCTCCCCCACACATAGTTTCCAGCAATTGTTTCATGAGTGGGGACATACCATCATAAAAATGATTCACTAGCATCCAGGTATCAAAGCCATGGTGTGGGCATGCATTGACGGTCTCCATGAACCTTTCCCAACACTGATAGAACTTCTCATTGTCATAGGCTGAGTCTTCAAACTGTTGGTCTTGGTTGTACTGAAGAACTTCTTTAAAAACTGACTTTAAGTTCGGTGATTGAGTGTCCTTGGCCTCAATGAATTTAACCCATATTTTGGCCTTATCTTTCGGTGTCGAATTAAGAATGCTTTGAAGCAAGGTGAGTCCGTGTCGGGCGCTCCTTCCTTAAGGTTATCTGAAACTTCCTCAAAATCCCTTATATGAGTGTATGGGTTTTCATTTTCCATACCATGAAATGTGGGGAGTAGGGGCACCAAATAGGGTCTCACTGCCACATCTTCAGCAGGAGGTATGATGCAGGAAGGAGCACTAACTCTAGGAGGGTGTATATGATCCCTCCATTGATACATTATCTTTGTTGGATTCCCTTTGAGGTGCTCTGGCGGCTTTCTTGTTCTTGAGTAAGAGGATCCATGTTTTCAACGTGGCTCTTGATTTCACAACCTTGTTCGAATTGGTGTGCGATTCTTTACAAATACACTTTGAAATCCCTCTATCCCAGTGCTGCATAAACACCTGTTACACAAAATTAGAAATAGCAAAGAGCACAAACAAGCTTGCCAAAAGGTTAGTGTTAGCTAAAAAAAAATCAAAAATCAACTGAAAGAAACAAAAACGGTCACGTGCGTGCCTAGTGGTGGAAACTGGGTTATTGCAAATGCAATTCAAAGGGTCTAAAGGTCACCTACACTTGTAATGCATTACAAGTACACATCAACTTATCATCGTAGTTTGGTACCATCCACAGCGGCGGCATTTGGTCGTGCCACGGTAGGGTGATGCGGAATCCAGTAATATTTGCTTAGTCCTAGGTTCCTCCTCTTGTAGTAGTCAAACTCTTGCCCCGGCATAAGCGATCCTAGCGTCGAACAACGGGGATGAGTTTCATCTAGGAATGATTTGCATCAGTGTTTGGAAAATGGTGAGGCTTTTGTTTGGATTTCTGGATTTTTGTTAAAAACAGTGGGGGTTGTATGTTCACTGACTAACTGTAATGGCTTAAAGTGGAGTGTGAAATGGTAACCTTGAAGGTTTAGGTCACTAGCTTGATAACATGGGGGTAATAAAGTGTCCTCGGGTTATATCCTCGTGTTATGGCAAGTAACATATAGTTCAAGCCATAACCGGATCTTTGTTTAGCTATAAAACCTAACCCTAGAACCACTCCTATTTGAGTCAACACAGGTATTATGCATTCACAGTCCCTTTCAGTTTAAAACCCTAGCCTCAAGCCTGTTCTGGTGGCTCGTAAGGCCATCTAAAGAATATCAGTGCATCTACCAATAAAGTATGCTGCTTGAACCTAAAGCTTTTATGCAAGTGACCAAAGTAATGACATTAAATAGCATTAAACCCTAGATTAGATAGTTGGGAACCATAAATGCGGTACAATGGCATTGGCTGTGAGGACACTGCGCGGCCCCAAAACCAAGCTAGCAACCCTCCTCTTCAAGGCTATGAGGCTTAGCCAAGCATCCCTTGAGTTGTCATCCTCAAGGGTTGTGTTTGGCAGAAAATGAAACCCTAAAATGAAAGCTGCGGGAAAATTTACATAAAATGAAAAGTTGCTTCAAAGTTGCCTAGGGTTACAAGTTTGTGGGGGTTTATATAGTACAACCCAAGGTGTGAAACTACCAAAATACCTAAAATATGAGATTACATAAGGGCTAAAATGGTAATACATCAAAACGTGGTCGTTTAGGATCAAATATACAAAAATCACGAGGGCGACAATTTCGCTATGCGAGGATTTCGCTGGCATGGCGAAAATTTAGCTAGTCTGGCGAAATTTATGCTGCGAGATTCTACGAGAGATAACGAGGGGTGAAATTTCGCTGTCGCGAGTGGATTTAGCTGAGCTAACTATTTCGCTAGCCTAGCTAGTGATAATGAAATAGCGAGTACCCAGGTACTCGCTAGGCACGGTGGGATTTCGAAGCCACAGCTGGCGAGTTCGTAGCCTAGCGAATTTCTCAATTTAGCTAGGTTGCGAGGAATTTTCGCTGTGATTGCGGGGAGATTTTGCAGTCGACAGCCTAACAATCATAGCGAAAATCACGGGATGCTGTTTTGCTCAACGCATCTCCTTTGCATCTGGCTTCAAAATCACGCTACAATTCCTTTATTTTTGATGGTTGAAAACAGTGATTCCTTGGCATTGGCACATATCTTGTCATCAAACTTAAACCACGGTCGTGAAGTGCGCAAAGACACGCAAAATCACCAAAAACAAACTCGAAATGGCATCAGTGGAACTAAGTGGACCTGCACACATCAATTGGCTTAATTAATATGATTAGTGCGCAAAAAGCACTCAAAACCTATCTTGGAAAGGGCTCAAAATAGCACTTTTTGGGCACTAATCAGGAACTTCTTGTCAGGAATTCCTTTAGGAATGTAGCTGACATCTTCGGTGTCTATGCATTGTGATTGCCAAGCAGCAATATCAATTTCAAAGAATGAAGCATTCAATGAGAAAAATAGACACATTCGTCTAAGACATGAGGTTTTGAAACAACTGTTGAAAATTGGAATTATTTCCATTTACTATGTAAAGTCGGAAGTAAATTTGGTCGATCCTCTAACTAAACCTTTGGGAAGGAAACTAATTTTGGAACCATCGAGTGGAATGGGACTTAAGCCAATTAGAGATTAGTAGTGATGGGAACTCAACCTTTGTGATTGGAGATCCCATGAAGAAGGTTCATGTGGGTAATAACAAGTCACTTGCTAATTCTACTAGCACCAACAAAATTGTCTCTTCCTATGGTGTGGTTATGGTGCTAGAATGCATATTTTGAGAGGATAAATGATACTCTTAATGATTTCATATCCCTTATGGGTGGTACATATAAATGTAATATTCACTTGATGAAATCACCAATACAAGTGTGGAGTGGGGCCGCTCCCATGAAATGGTATGGCAAAATTTCTAGAGCACTTATGAAATAATCAGGCATGTGCATGGCCTAATCGAGCACAACAGCGTTGAATAGCATGAATCTTGATGTGTTGTGCTGATGATAAGGTCCCTAATTTACAATCAAGAGTACTCTGGTTCATAGAAGCTATAAGCTTCACCAATACTCTATAAATTAAATCTTATTCATCTATGTTTAGTTCATAGTTCATTAAACACCAAATTTAAGGCGCTTCCACCTTCTTCCATATTCCAAGCAAAATGTTTTAAATTCAAAAATCTTTTGAAAAAATGGGGATTGTTAGTAAATAATAGTTTTCAAAAAGATCTTGTCCCACATGGAAAAAAGACAAGAGCCTTTTTGGGTTTATATACTAAAACCCATTTATGGGCTTGTATAAGGCTTGAGATGAGAGGAGGCCTCGTGTGTAACACCCCGAAATATACCCTAGTCGTTTTCAACGTATTTAGGGTATTTGTAGAGTATAATTGATTTTAATTTAGATTCAAAACGTGAAAATTGAGAAACCCGGAATTTGTACAAAACACAAGGGTAAAAATGGAATTTGTCAAAATAGGATATAAAAGTCATAAGATAATAAGATTATATGCCAAAGTGGAATAATGAAAAGTTGTAGTGCAAATAGAAAAGAACTTGAGGACCAAAGTGCAATAAAAGGGTAAATAAGGTCAAATAGGGGATGAGACCAAATTGGTCTCTCATTTTTGGAGAGCCAAAAACGTGAAGAAGAAGAGAGGAGAAGAGAAGAAGTAGAGGAAGAAGAAGAAGAAGAAGAAAGGTATGGAAACTAGGGATTTGTATGGAAACTAGTTTTGTATGGAACTTGTATGGAATAGCAAGGATTTGTATGGAATAGTATGATTTGTATGGATTTATATGGGATTTGTATGGATTTCTAGGGTTTAGTTAGGAATTCATCCTAACCTAGATTTACATTGAAAGTTGGGTTGGTAAAACCACAGTTGAGTATAAGATAAGTATGGAATCCTCCCTTTGAATATGGATTCTTGGTTTATGAGGTATGTATACCTATTTTGGTGTTAGGAAGTTAACCTAACTTACAAGTATTTGAGATTGGGTTTGGAAAAACCCTAATTAATCTCCATGTTTGGTTTTGGTGAGGTTAGAACCCATTTGGAAGCTGTTTTTAGTGATGCTCTTAGGTTATTTGAGGGTTTTTGGTTGGATTTCTAGAAAAAGGGAAGAAATCAAAACAATTTGGGCATTTTTGGGGTCTTACGCTGCGGCGTAGGGATCCACAGCATAACAGCGTGAGGATCCCTACTATGACGTAGGTCACGCCGTGAGTAATGTGGATGAAGAGGGGGGATTTTAGACAACTGGGATGGCAGCGTCGTGACAAGGCTATGTCGCGGCGTGCATGATGCTCGCACGACATAGCCTCACGTTCATGTCTGTAAGAATTTCTATGTTTTGTTTTGTTTTGATTTTCCGTTATTTCAAGGACTTGTCTATTGGACTAATGAGGACCCCATAAGTGTATGAAAGGGTCTATTCATGTTTATAAGGCAAAGGAAAATTAGACCGTACCTCGCTGCCGAGGCAAAGCAAAGAGCAAAACGAATGCCCCTATGAAAAGATAGTAAGTTCCTGAACACATATAATTATAGGATTGCTTAAGACCGGATATTGAATGACATGACACTTATGTGCATTAGGTGACACGTCTGCAATGAGTGCCGGCACTCTTGCTAGTCTTCTGACACTTTTGATACGTGGGCAAGAACGTCTTTGTCCCGGTGCTCCCGGCCTCACGCTAATGCTCGACCTTACGACACATGGGCGAGGCATGTCTCGTGGGTGCTTGGCCTCCACGCTGGTGCTCGGCGCTACTGTTACACGTGGGGGCATCTCGATCGGTGCCCGACCGCCACGCTGTGCCTACGGCACCTCGATCGCATGCCGTACCTTCAGGTACTTATTGTGTTGTGTCCTACTCATTCCTTATGACTGGTCTAGGTAGTCCAACAGTTATATGATAAGAATCAAACCGTTATATGATAAGAACCTGAAAAACGAATAAGGGCAAAGTAATGTACATCGTTCTGCTTTAAATGTACCTACGGGTACCTCTGTATAAGTATAAGTTATGTAGTACCTACGGGTACCTCCGTATAAGTATAAGCTCTGTAACTTCCATGGGAGATCTGAACAAGTATAAGTCTGCTATAAGTAAAAGTATGTGTATTAGTTTGTTATATGATTTCATGAAAATTCTTATATCTGCTACTGTATATATGTTACTGTTATATGCTTACTGTAAAAGAGTATTAATGCATGTGTACATGTATAAGTTATATATTTCCCACTAAGCGTTAAGCTTAGCACGATTTTCAATCCATGTAGGTACAGAGGAGGACGTCCGCGATCTTCCGCATACTGTTGGGCTAGCACACTTGTAGGGGTTCATTACTTGTAGGTTTCGCGCTCATTACTTGTAGGTTTCGCGCTCTGATTATGTAAATATAAATATCCAATTTTTGTATATGTATGTAGTGGACTGGAGGCACATGTATTGACACGCAACACCACTATGGTGGTAGTTTTATTTTGTATATGATATTTTTGGTCGAGTTATAAGACTTGGGTCCACCAATATCGAAAGCAAGTAAAGTCGATGAAGTCTCATACACCCCCTTGATGCAAGGCCCGAATGAATCGAGTGTGACATCGTGTACACAAGAAATGTGCTGAAAGCCCAATTTCAGTACATATCGATGGATTTGCGCCCCCTCCTGAGCGTGAATACCACGGGATACATTTTGTTTTGATCCAAATTAATTTTGTTTTGTTTGCCTACACAAAAACCCTAGTTTTTTATTGTTTAAAAATCAAAACGGTCCAAGTCATAAAATCTCAATAAATTCAAACAGTTTTCTCAATTCAAAACAACCATTTGATTCAAATTCCTCAAATTTGCTTTAATTTCCCCTACCTTAATGGCCATGCCATATTTTTAATTTAAAACCAAACTGTTATAGCTTGGTTTTCCTATAAATTGAGACATGTGCTGGTGTCGACACGGATTTTTTCTCTTCATTCTTCCTCCCATTCCCTTTACTGTTCCTATTCTAGAGAACCCTCTAAAGAACTGTTGAATCTTAAGGAATAAAATTCCCAAGGACACTATTCTGAAAACATGCCTTAGTTAAATTTTATTTTCTACAAACTGCCCCTAATAACAGGTACACCATCACTTCCGGTCCTACTCGCAACCAACAAACAAAATCTCCAAATTTCTGCACCTGCCATCTTCTGCTACTACTGTCTTCTCCTCGTTTAAACAACCAGCATTTACAACATTATTCCTAGTTAACCGTGAGACTAATAAAAAAAGACTGGCCAAAGTGGGATTATCCATAATTATTTGTTTCTGACCAACAAAATTTATTTTATTTAATATTTATCTTTTTGTTATTTATTTCTTTGTGCCATCCCACTACTCACATTCGGATACCGTTGAAACGCAGACTGGAACATGCAAAGACTTTAATACCTGAGAGGAGGTTGAATTCTGTTAAATAAAGGGCACGACCACCGACTTGCGAATAAGTATATATATATATATTGAGGACGGTTGTGGATTTGGAGATCAGAGAAAAATGTAAATTAACAAGAATGAGATTTTGGGATGATTGAATTTTTAGAGTATTTTTTTTGCTAGTACTCCAAGTTGAATCGGTGATGGGTGGGTTCCCATTACAAAAAAAAAAACAAAAAAACACTCATGTTGACTTTCTGCCATTGCACCCGTCTTCCATGGACATTCATTGAATCTCTTCCATCTACCAGTGCTTTCTTTTCCCTTGTACCAAGAAATTGCCAAAGTTCAGATGATCCCTGATAGTAAGACACAACCTGTCAATGGCTTCTGCAATTAGTCCAAGGACGTCTTCTTTCTCTTCTATTTCTTTGCTACCTTCCGCATATAACTAAATCACAGGGTTGAGTTTTCTTGGACTTTAAAAGGTGAAGAAGATACCACCTAGTTTAAGATCATGAAGCTTTGGACTCAGGAGAAAGGGTTGTCACCTTTAGAGACGACGAAGGACTCTCAAGGGGAGAAAATATTTCATCAGAACTTTTTAATGCTATTGAGAAGTCAAGGTGCGCTCTCGTGATTCTTTCCGAAAATTATGCCGAGTCCAAATGGTGTTTGGAGGAACTGTAGATCATAGAGAACGGAACAAATGAGGTCTATGCTAGTTTCAGATTTTTCTATCATGTGGATCCTTCCGATGCGAGATGGGTGAGGGGCAGTTATCGCTACGCATTAATCAAACATCAAAGAAGTAGGTATGACAGCCAGACAGAGAGGTGGAGGGAAGCTTTGAGTGAAGTGGCCTATCTCTCAGGATGGGACCTACGTGATCGGTATACAGTTTCTTCATCTTCTTTAAGTATTCATGAATTGTTACAGTGTAAAAACAGAAATTTGGTGAGAGTCGATTTTGTTCGAAAAGTTCCACCATCATAAATTTTAGGCCACGTTTGGAACCCGAAAAACACTAAGAAAAGAAAATAAAGAAAAAAAATAAATGAAAATTTTTTTTTTTGAGAAAAATTAAAAATAGGTTTAAATTTAATAAATTAATTCTACATGTTTATCAAAAATCATTCTATTTGCTTTTCTATACTATATAAGGACTAAAAAAAATTAAAATACGTAGAATTTTGAAGAATTTTGATTATATTTTATTTTATTTTATATTTTCGAGTAATTGAAACCAAACATGAGTTATATTTTATTTTCTTTTATATTTTCCATGGTAAAACCAAACATGAGAAAATTATTTTCCTTAGGCTTCGTTTGAAACCCAGAAAGTACTAAAAAAAATAAAGTAGTAATGCAGCGTACGTGTAGCGCGATTGATCAACACACAATTAATCAACAAGAATAACAAATCTCAATCTAGAAACCAATTCTCAATCCAGAGAACAAAGTAAAGCAAAAGCTTTTAATTTTTTGATAAATTGATAAAAGTGATCGAAGTCCCAAAAACAAACTCTAAAACATCTATTTATATCCTAGACATAATATGGGTAAAATAGGAAATAAAATAATATCACATCCAAGTTGGCAAGTCAACCATAAGCATTGTTGTTGATCTTCTTAACAATTTGGTATGGTCCATACTTTCTTTGTTGAAGCTTGCTATGGCCACCTTGCATTCGAGCCTTACTAATGAAAACCATCACCTCATCCTTAACATTAAACAACTTGAACCGTCTATGCTTGTCTAACTTGTACTTTGCATTAGCCTTCTCTAACTTGTTCTTGGCATCTACTTGCACCTCTTGAACTTGTTTTGCCAAACCACTAGTTGCTACACAAACACCAGGGACCTTTGATAGCTTCACCACATCTAAAGCATGATTAGGACACTTCATGTAATAGTATTTGGCACTCCATGCAACATTACAACCTCCCTACATAATAATTTGGTCGTAGAAGATGCATCTGCGGTCTTCTTATGTGACAAGAAATGAGTCATCTTAGAAAACCTGTCAACCAAAACAAACACACAATCCATGCCTCGTTGAGTTTGCGGCAAACCCAACACGAAGTCCATAGAAATTAAATATCCTCCCATATAACATTAGGAACGGGTAATGGCATGTACAACCTTATGTTTTGAGTATGATCCTTCGCCCCTTTAACATACATAGCAACTCGACATAATAATAGTCACATCCCTTCTCAATTTAGGCCAATAGACCTATCCTTCACGAATTCAATGGCTTTATCTCTTCCAAGATGACTCACAAAACCACCACCATGCAAGTCTCTACTAACCTTCTTACAAAGAGAGGTGAGATGAAGACAAAGTTGCCCACTCTTCATGAGAAACCCATCATGTATATAAAAATCATCATAAGGTTGTTTAAGCACACAAGTAGGCCAAACCTTTTTGAAGTCATTATCGTCTGCATACAATTCCGTCAATGTCTCAAAACCTGTTATCTCTAAACTCAAGGTTCTCATCAAAGCCACTCGTCTACTTAATGCATCCGCCACCCTATTTTGTTGTCTGGATTTATGGACAAGCTTATAAAGGAATTTCTTTATGTAAGCTGACCACCTAGCATGCATATCACTTCTAATTTGCTTCTATGTACTTAAGTTCTTCAAAGCCTAATGATCAGTATAAAGAATGAAATCCTTGGTTAGGAGATAATGCTCCCAAGTTTTCAAAGCCCTCACAACAACATAAAATTCCTATCATAGGTAGCCCATTTACACCTTGCTTCACACAATGTTTCACTAAAGAAAGCAATCGGCCTCTTCTCTAAGGATAAAACAGCCATATACCAATTCCAATAGCATCACACTTTACCTCAAATAACTTTCAAAAATCTGGTAATGCCAAGACAAGTGTTGTCCTCAACTTCTCTTTAATCACAGCAACACTACTTGCTTGCTCCTAACCCTAATGGAACCTCCCTTTCTTCAAACACTTAGTAATATGTGCCACAATGCTACTAAAATGTTTAATGAACCTCCTATAAAAGGTTGCTAACCCATGGAAGCTCCTTACATCACTAACATTCTTTGGGGTAGACTATTCCCTAATAGCCTTCACTTTTTCCTCATCTACTTTAATTCCCTCAGTACTCACCACATAGCCAAGAAATTGCAAACTATTTTTCATAAAAACACATTTTTTCAATTTGCATATAATTTATTTTCCCTCAACACCTTAAACACTTCCCTAAGGTTTCCAACATGCTCCTCCTTCGACTTAGTATGAATCAAAATATCATCAAAAGAAACAACTACAAATTTTCCTAAGAAAGGTTGTAGTACCTGATTCATAATCCTCATAAAAGTACTAGGAGCATTTGTTAACCCAAAAGGCATGACTAACCATTCGTACAACCCATCCCTTGTCTTAATGTTGTCTTCCCACTCATCACCTAGATGGATTCTGATATGATGATAACCACTCCTCAAGTCAATCTTACTAAACACAAATGCTCCACTCAACTAATCAAGCTTATCATCCAACCTTAGAATAGAAAATCTATATCCAATGGTAATTTTATTGATCACCTTATTATCAACACACATTTGCCAACTCCCATCTTTCTTACACGTCAACAAAGCTGGAACTGCACATGAGCTCATGCTAGCCTGAATATGCCCCTTACTTAGCAACTCTTCTACCTTCCCCTTTAAGATTTCATTCTCCTTGGGACTCATCCTATAATGAGGCAGATTAGGAAGAGGAGCACCTAGAATCAAATCTCTATGATGTTGTATGTTACGCAAAGGAGGTAAATCTTCAGGAATTACATCATCAAACTCCTTTAATAAAGCCTGCACCTCCACCAGAATTTGAGCCCCAACTAAATCTTTACTTTCTACCTCTCCCTTCACAACCATCAAATACACTTCCCGAATCTCCTTACACTCGCCCATAAGTAAAGATGGGTCAGGCACAAAAGTTAGAAAGTTCCTTCCCTCTGCTTGTAAAGCCTTGGGTTGGTTCTTCCTAGTGAAAGACACTAGTGTATATTTTATTCCCAACACAACTAATTGATGCAGTTACTCTGCCCGAGGAAGCAGCGTCCACATCATACTACCCGAGAATGCCCGAATAAAATGTGACAAGAAGCATTCATATCCACCCGCACGTCATAGTATACCTCGTCATTATACACGTCAATGGGGGCAGGAATACCTGCTTCTTTAATCCACCTAATAGAATATGGGTTAAGGTGAGTTTCCGTCTCTAATTGTTGCCTCTCCACAACATCTTTACTTATTATGTTCTCCTGACTCCCACTATCAATAGTAAGATCACACAAACTCCTTTGCACAATACACCTAGTACGAAAGAGCTTATGGCGTTGAGTCTCATCACCGCACTTTGGAGATAACATAAGCTTCCTCACCACACAAGTGTACTCTTCCCTGCTCATATTCCTCAAATCATCATCCCCATCAGGTTCGTACACCTCATTCTCTATAACATCATCGTCTTTCTCCACTACATTCATTGCCTTTCATTTAGGACATTCATTGGAACGGTGGCCAACCTCTCCACATTTGTAGAACTTAACACCAAAAGACCTTGCATAAGGGTTATTGTTTTTAGCAAGCATAAAAGTATTACCCTTACCTCCTTCCACTACTACACTTTTCCCTTTCCTACACCAACATTGGCAGTCTCCACAATATCAGACACAGCTACAGGTGTTTTTCCCTTGTCACTTTGAGCCTTATTGTCTACCCCTCCATATCTTCTATAATTAGTACTACGAGTTTGCTCCAGAATGAGTAACTCAACTTTCATGGCCAAATTTCTAGCCTCTTGCACATTGAAATCCATCTGCATCCCAATTTTATCTCTAATAGTATGCTTCAACCCACTTAAATATCTTGCCACCTGTTGGTTCTCACTTTCTGATAATTGATTTATCTTTGTCAATCTAAAAAAAATTAGCAATATATTCTTTCACACTCTTGCTACCCTATGTACATCTCTGATAAGTATAAAAAATATATTGTTCATAGTCCAGAGGCAAAAATCTACCTCATAATAATTGTTTCATCCTACGCCATGTTTTGGGCGGGATATTGCGTACTCTATATTAGCCTTGCATCATATCCCTTTATATATGCTTGTTTCAGTGGGTTTTTTACCTTCTTAACCACATGGATTGGGTGCCGGATGGGATAATCGACTGACACTGCCTTCAGGACCTCATGCCTGGTCAGGATCTTTGCGATGTAAGGTGAATCTAGGGTCGAACACGGGGATGGGTTTTCATCCTAAAAATGGTTTGCATAAGTGCATAAAGGTAAGGCTTTCTATTTGGACTTTTTGGATTTGTGTTTCAAAAACAGTGGGAATGGTTTGGAAACTGAGAATTGTAAAAACTGAAAGTTAAAGGTGAAAAAGTTAACTTTGAAGAATTAGGTCACTAACCTTGAGATTAGAGCAAACAAATTGATACTTTGGGTTTATCCTACAGCGTTATGACAAGCAACCTATAGTCCACAGCATACTTGGGATCTATGTTTAACTAGTAGACCTCACCCATGAAACAACTCCTATTTGAGTCAATACAGGTAGCATGCAGTTATGGCCCCTTTACTGTTTAAAACCCTAACATTTAATATCATCTCAGAGGCTCGTAAAGACCATCTAAAGAATCACAGTCCTAAAGCATGGAGAGTATTGGCCAAATCAATAACATTAAATGCTATGCAACCTTAATTTGAGAAACCTAACATATAAATATCATTTTAGAGGCTCGTAAAGACCATCTAAAGAATCACAGTACCTCTCTCACTGAATATGCACTGGATTCTAAAGCATGGAGAGTATTGGCCAAATTAATGACATTCAATGTTATGCAACCATGTTTTGAGAATATAAGGACCATAAATACCTTTACATGTAGCTTTTTGTGCAAGAGGGACAACGTGCATATGCTTGCCCCACCACCAAAGCTAAGCTTCCTTCCTCTTCAAAGAGGAAGCAGCCAAGCATCTCTTGAGTTGTCATCCTCGGAGGGTGTTTGGCAGTAGAAAGGGGAGAGAAAGAGGAGAAGAGAGGAGAAAAGCAAAACCTAAAATAAAAGACTTTATTTACAAAAATGAAAACTTACAAAATATCTTCTCCTCCTCAAAATTGTTGCTCCAATTGTTACTTAGGTTACAAAACAAGAGGGGCTTATATAGGCCTCCTCAAGGTATGAAAATACCAAAAACCCTATAAACTTGGCTAAGTTAAAGGACAATAGAGTAATACACCAAGTTTGGAGGCGGTTTGGCATTAATTACAAAGCATGTGAGGGCATCAATTTTCGCTAATTTGCAAAATTTCGCTAACTAGCGAAATTACCGGATCTAAGCGAAAACATGAGGCAGGATGGAAAATTTCGCCTGGCCAGCTGAAGTTCGCTAAACTAACGAAATTCTTGTGAGAAATAGCTCATCGATTATTTTCGCTAGAGTGGTGCCACAGCGAAGTGGGATGGAGTCTAAGCGAAATTTGGTGTTTTCGCTAAGGTTGCGAAATTTTCGCTAAGATTGCGAAATTTTCGCAATCCTAGCGAAAATTTTCGCAACTCTAGCGAAAATTCCTGCTTTGATGATCTTCACTCCTGCCTTCCACTGCATTGAATTTTCTTCACTTTGCCTTTGTTTTCTCAATGATTCTAGGGCTGGTTGATGGCTGAGACTTGAATTCCAACTTCATGATTCATCCTTTGTATTGAGATTGAACTCCAAAGTGTAAACACACACAAAACAACCAAAAATACCCTCTAAACGACATAAGTGTTACTAAGAAGACTAGAACACTTCAATTGGTATAAATGACATGATTAATGCGCAAAAAGCACTCAAAACCTATCTAATATAGGGTTCAAAAATTGCACTTTTTGGGCATTAATCACACCAACTGAAACGTTGCTAGTCCCTTAGCAATGCAAAACAAAAAGGAGATGCATGTGGTGATTTTCAAAAAGGTTATGATTCAAAAAGGGTTTATATATATATAAACATTACTTAACATTGAAAAATTAAAATCAAATTTGAAAACCGATATGAAAGTACAAAATCCATACAAGAACAATTTAAGGTCAAAATTGGTTCCATGTTTCTCAACTTGACTTTCCACCTAAATCTAATGGGTCTTTTATGTTACCAGATTAAGTCAATAAAATGTAAAATTTGTTTCCTCCCCCGACCTAGCAACACATGGCCTTAGTACATTTGAACAACTTAGATAAGGATAGTCACACTTTTCTTTCTTTTTCAACTACATTGTAGGATGCAATGCTTAAAATTCGACTTCACCAAAGTCCGTGTAACGGGGGTCCACCGATGACTCCCAACCAATTAAGGTTTAGGGCATCAAGCCAAAAGGATCAATGACCTTTCGCTCTAAGGCTTCACCCAGGACTCGAATGACTTGAAAATCGGCACCTACAAATCGTTAGACTCTACCTATCCACCCATGTAACGAACACTAAATCGATGACTCCCTACCAATTAAGGCTTAGGGCATCGGGTTTCAAAGGCTTTCGCCATACACCCCTCGGACCGTGCTCGGGTTTCGAGGCAAAACTTCACGACTTTATTTCTCTTTTTCTTTTGCTTCTTTTCTTTTTCTTTTTTCTTTCCTTTTTTGGAGAGAAGCGACATTGGTCTTCAAGTATGGAGTAACACAAACCTATCTTAGGTTGCCAACATGCTTAAGGCCCCGGCTATGCAAAGCGAAAGGAAGCAAGAGCAAACTCACGGCCTATTGAAATAATCACGGAGTGCGGAGTGTGTGAATTAGCATAAGGAGAAATTTCAAGTTGAGCATCTTTGGGCCTTAGCCCGACCAAAAAATTGTCTCAAGCATGGAATTTGTTCTAACATAGAGGTGACAAAAAGTGATTTAATTTGCCAACATGAAGCAATTCAATTGTCCAATTGAAAAGAAAAACATTTACACCTTGTAAAGGCACAAAACATGATATGTACAAAAAGCTGTATATATAAACTGAATAGCTTTTGATATAGCCAAAATGGCTAGTACATGAATATCAAGCTAAAATTACAAAAGTATCACTTCCTCTTATGGCTAATACATAAATGCTAATCAAAATTAGTAGGCGGGTTGATAAAGCTAGCCAACTATACAAAAATCAAAAGAAACTAACCACCTCCATTTCTTTGTGGTGGTGGTGGTCTAGCGCTCTTCTTTGCGACGGAACATCAATGGTACGCATCGGTGGTGGGCTCCTCGTGACCCGGGAACATGAGGAAGACCCGGATGGGTCATAATACGTGTCGACATGGAATGTGCGGGCTGACCATACGATCTGGGTGCGCTGCGTGAATCTTGTGGCGGATAGCATCCATCACACCGGTATCTCTCTCGGTGACATGACGTACTCGTGAATGATCTTCTTTGAATAGGATGGGCCCGAGTGTCTGCTATATTCAGCGATGTAGTGTGTGGAGGAGATGGAGGTGAGCGATTTGGAATGGGAGTCCTGCGCCTCGGGCTCGGGCGGGCATATCATACGTGTGGTGGTCCTCGACCTCTTTGACTCGGTACCCTCCACCTCACGGTCTGTGGTCGACATGTGGAAGAGACAGGCATAGTCATCGCAGCTCTGCGACATGACCAAGGGGGTGTCGGGACCCTCATCTCAGCACGGGCTCCTCTTGGGAATCCTAGATGCTCGAGAACATAACATAGGAGTCGCGGCATAAGTAATGGAAGACTCTACACTCGCGCGGGTCAGCCAGGGTGGTTCTCCTCGGCCTGCTTGAAGAGGCCATCACCGGCTTTCAGAGGGGCTGAACCAAAATCCCAGAGATCCGTGCGCGCCTCGGGATGCTCCGCTATACGCACATAATCTTGCGGAGGGAATAGAACAGTGAACGGTGGTGTCAATGACATCATTGGTCGTCAGTGACATCGGCGAAGGGGCGCCTCTGTAGAATCTTGGACCAACGGTGGTGTCTCGGCCGGTCTTTCGGACCATCTCCACGTGGCGGGTGGGCGTCACGCTGTCCCAGATTGACGGTATCTTTGCTTGACGAAAAGGCTGTGAAATGTCGGATGCTACGAGTACGGGCGGTCGCCGATCTTGAGCGAAGCTCATGTGGTATCCCTCCCTGGATGTCATGGGTGGGCTAGGCGTAACACCACTCTGGATAATAATCTTGTCGGGTCGTAAAGGTAGGAGTGGTCTCCTCGATCGTCCCGCGCCAGACTCCCGTGCTCAAGGTCGGCCACCGGCGCGGGGCGTCGTAATATGACTCTGATGAAACTCTGCGGTGGAGTCGCATTCCGGAATGGGGTTCCACTACGAATAGTGGCCTCGAGATCCTCGAGGCGGGCTGGTTGAGGTGATGGTCGCCTCAGTAGCGGATATGGCTGAGTGACGGGTGCGGTAGGAGAGAGATGACTTTACTGGGCCGGAGTGTGCGGGCCCGCTTGGAGCGGGTGTTGACTCTCAAACACCTTTACAAATTTATATCGTTATTACCGGAGAATTTATTGTCCCCAATCCTGGAAACTTCGCCATAAAACTTGTTGAGACCCCAGGATCTCCTATAATCTATCATTTCGATTTTGGTTTCGGCGAATGCTATGAGTGCCGCGGTCGACAAGTAATAAAATGGATTTAAGTCAGTCTCGATCCCACGAAGTCTCAAGAATTTTCATCAACTTCACGGATTTACTTGAGATTCATACTATTTGGACCATCGGTTGATACTTGATTGTTAGTAATGTGGGAACCAATAATGTAATGGAAGACCAAAATGGCGATATAGATGATGAAGTAAATTCTGAACTATAACAGTAGATATTGAATAATTATCATAAAAGAGACACATAAAAGCGGTATGATGAGCGATCAATTCACGTAGTGGTATTGATTGAATTTCTTGATTATCTCAATTTCTAAAATCTGTCCCGAGGCAAATGTAGTGCGGGATTCTCCACTCCACATTTCGTTTATCTCTCATTTTTCCTGATTCTCTCGAATTAAGAGTTTAGATAACTACTTTTGCAGAACTTCACGAATGCGGGTATTTTTCTTTTCTGATACGCCATTACCCATTTTATGGTTGTACACGCCCAGCTTCCCGAGTTATCGGTCGACGGATATCTGACACCAGTGCACTTCCTCGAAATTAGGGAATAGATCAGCCTTTCCTTGATTAGATCTCGACTAACACGGAGTTGGCCTCCCATGTAAAGTGAGGTGAAATCTACCTTGTTAAATAGATAATTAGTTCAACTCGTTCTTGACTTCAAACGAAGAGGATTTATCTAAGTGTGAACTTGCAAGCGCGAAAAGGATCCTAATAGCGGGTTAGTATACCTTGAGAACTAGGCGTTACCCGGAAGTTGTCTTCTGTGTCCTCGAGAGGACTTCCTTGAAATCGGGGTAATGACGCAATTCTTAGCAGGTACTAGAGGCTGATATTCAGATCAAAAATCAACAAACCCATAATGAGTAAATTCACAATTGAAATAAAAGGCAGACTCTTGGAAAATACTACAGGGAAAGATCAATTCTAACTAAGCGTTCTCTAAATGGAAATTTGGGTTTCCTTAATTCTTGAATTCACGCTCTGGCCCATTCCAACGTCAATCGACATTTGCAAATAGGCTAGACAGTAATTTGAGAATTTGTACAGAAATTCCATCGATCAGTAGTAATTGAAAAATTGATTCCGACATTAAACCCATTTCAGCGATAACATTGAGATCGAGACAAAACAAAGCGAAAAAGGAAAAAATCACGAGCAATCTGTTTAAAATAGCGAAAAAGAAAATAAAAGAAAAGAAAGAAAGAAAATAAAGTGAAGCACAAGAACACGAGATCTCTCTGATGCGCTGCGACTTGCGTTTCGATGCGGGTAACCAACCATTTATAGGGTTTCCGGTTACCGGGCCTAAACCCAATGTGACTTCTTTGTGGATTTGAGTAGCCGGGCCCGATTCACTCAGTTGTGACCTTTCCAGTTCTCTTGTCAGCGACCTGGCGAATTCATGTCGCGATATTGACTAAAGTTACGCATCCTTTGGGCTGGTCGTTCGAGTTGTCCGCGACACGTCGATGCCCTTGCGGGTTTCGATTGATGCGCTCGTGATGTCGCGACATCATGGCCTTATCAGCGACATTCTTTCTAGTCACTTTGGAGTCTTGATAGTTTGTTCGATGTCGACATCGGGATGTTGGCCATTGACATGGAGCTCGAAAGTCTCCGGCCTTCAGCACGTTGTGGTGATCTTGACATCAATATCTTATGCGACATCGGCTCTGATCTGTTCCTTGGAAGGGTTCCAGCGATGTCGCGGCATCTGACCTCATGGTTTCAAGTCTTAAATTGATCTCCTCTTGATGTTCACGACCCGCATTAAGTCTACGCGTAATGACCCGAGTTGTTCTTGGTGTCGCGACATCGATCTCCTTGGCCAGCGACCCGGCTCTTCATCTTGCATCTTTGAATGAGTGTTCCACGATGTCGTGACATCGGCTAAATTCTCTTATTAACTCTTGACCATTTGTTGTGGTGGCCATAACCATCCCAGTCTTCTTAATCGCGACATAAAGTAATTAAATGTTGTTGTAGAATGAGTGCTTCTTGGTGTTTCGAGGCCATCAACTCCACGGTTTTGAAACCTTCGGATGTTCTCTTTGATGTCTTGGCTTCATCCATAATTCTCTGGGGTATCAATTAGTTTATTGCGGTGTATGACATCAGTCTTCTTGTCGCGACATCATTTGATCTTCTTGGAAAAGTTACGCTAGTTGTTATGATGTCGCGACCCGGACTTCTGTGTGACATCCCACTGCACCAATTTACGCTCTTTCCTCATTTTGCCTCGGCGCATTACTGTCGCGACTGTGGGTGTCTCTTGATCTTCTTGTTCGCAACTCTAGAGGCGGGTAGTGCGGACCCACAAGCTGCATCGATGACTCGACCAGTTGCTTCCATTTACGCTCTGCCATTATTTGTATTTTTATCCACTTATTTACTTGCATTTTCTCTTTGCTTTTTCTTCCTTTTTTTGCTTCCTTCACATATTGACAAATTGGTGAGTTTCACTTACTGTTATTGTATTAATTCTTCAATTTTTAACGAAAATCAAACAGAAAAAAATGGACTAAAAGAGATGACTTTTAAGCTCATCAAACTCCCGAACTTAAAGTTTTGCTTGTCCTCGAAGCAAAGAAAAAGAAAAAATTGTTTGTCCTCGAACAAGAAGGACATTTTATGTTTTGTTTTTAACTACCTTATCACGGAATTAAAAATATCCTTTGTGTTTTCAAATTTAGGTTAAAATTTATGTGAGAAAACTTAGTACCTCTATTCTTAAATCTTGATGAAACTAATATATGTATCTGATTCATTATTTAAGCCTTGTTTGTGTGTGTGTAAGTCAACAATCCTTCAAATTTTGTATTGGATTTGGTGATCCTCTGGTTTCTCAAGCTTGTTTATTAAAGTCCCATATCTTTGGTTTTTCATATTAATCTCCGCTAATGTAGGTGAATTTCAACCTTGAAAATCATCGGGTCTTTTGGGCTTGTAATGTTAGGCTTGGGTAAAGTATGATGAATGGGAATTTTAGGTTGGAGTGCCCAAACTCTTTTTCTTTTCTCATCACTTTGTTTTTCCCAAAACTTCATGTTTGAGCTACTATAACAATTTCTTCTTTTCAAAGCGTATGTTCCCGATTTTCTTTTCTTTAGACCATTGGAAAAAATTCATCTAATAACCCTTCGAGTTGTCTTTATGTTTTGTCCTTACCAGGCTTTCTAACACTCTTAGCGAACTTTGGGTTAGTAGCTCCATGCAGATGGCATTAAGGTACCGAGTCATTTGAACCACACCAGAACCATTGTTCGAGAGTTGAAGCCTGAAGACAAAAACTATTCCTTTTAACTTTCTTTCTTGTTGTATTTTCTTGTCTTCGATCTCTCTTCCTACCTTCTGTGCATCTCTTTGTCTTTTCGACAAAACTCCCAAGCTGTCTTTCTTCTTCTTTTTTGATTCTTGGGTCATCATGGGTTCTTTCTTGGAAGATTGTGAACGGATGGCTTGGGCTTTTCTTGGCTTATTCTTTTGGATTGTGGAATAACAGCACAACGAGGACTAAGATTGTCACGATAGCATATATACGTAGTGGTGTTGGAAAAGTTCAAAGCCCCATTGATAATGGCTGTATCATTTTACATCGGTTGTTTCAACTAAAATTATCTCAATCAAATATTAGTCAGTTCACAGAATTGTGGATTATAATTACGCATTCGGGAAGAAAATTTTCCTTAATTCAAGATTGAAGGTGTGGCCGTAGGGTGTATTATTTTCTCCCAAGACCTTTGCTTATTCACTGTATATTTACATTAGTTTATCAAAAGTTTCGTTATATCGGTAACGATTTCTCGATTTTCCTTGGCGAACTGAACAAGCAGTATCTATTCTTAGTTCCAGTTTCATCATTCATGTTATCCATTCATTTCAAATAAATTGAAAAGATCGAAGTATTATTTCGATTCCAACGAAAGAAATAAACTATCTGAAACAAAATCCATACATCATGATCGACAAAATTGTAAATCAACGAGAAACTTTATTGAAATATCAAAAGATTTCGATGTTAAATGGCTAATTTCATTTACAAACATTGTTTTTTGTAAACTAGACTCGAAGAAAAACTCTCTATTTTGTAGCCCCGGAGAAAAACTAGATCTTCTCCAGGAAATTTGCGAAACTCCGTTTCAAATTTAGTTCCACTGGGACCTTGAGCTCTAATAGTGATTATTTTAGTTAATAAGGTTGTCTGACAAGTGGAAACGCTTCCACCTTTTTCTTTGGAGCTTCTTGGTTGATGGATTCTAACTAATCCATATTCCCCTTCCATCAACCGCTCTCTGGATGAAACCACGTTTTATGGAACTCAGCGATGGGCGGTTTGTTTAAGGCTCCACTCATTCCATAAAAGCAGGTGTTTTCACCCTCGGACTCTTCCACTTGCTCATTCTCCACTTCCCTTCATTCTTTCTGCTTGTTTCTAATTCCTTGTTCTTCCATCCCTTTTATAATGAGTTGTGTCTCTTGGGAAGAACAAAATCATTTATTATTTCCTTCAATTTTCTATGGGAATATTAAATGAGACTCCTAGATATGCCCGGTCACATTTTTAACTAGGACTTTTGGCTTTTCAATGGGAAAGTTGGATCGTTTTCTTCATAGTCTTTTATTCTCCTCTAATTATTATGCCTCTTGAAAGCGAAAAATATTCTGATTTGGTTTAGATCGAGATGTAAATTTACATTTACGCATTTATGACCATTTATTCTTTCTAAATTAATGACAAATTTGGGTGACTTGTAGTTCGATCACGTTCGGCGAGACTTGACCTTTGCCCTTTGGGTTGATGTAAGGACATTTTCCCTTAAAGCGATATACTCGTTATTGGACTTTTAAATCCGGACATTAATTCTTTGTGATGTCATGACTTCAAATTTTCATGTTGTGACTGAAATTCTAAGTCCGCAGCGGGAATGTTCTGCTCCTGTTCTAGATTTCGAGGATGACTAAATATTTGTCCTTTTGACCTTCTTTTCCATTTATTATTCTTCCACACTCCCACATTCTTGGTTGACTCTCGGACTGATATTTATGTCACCGAAACAACAAATAATCGAATAAGGCAATATCACCGGGTTGTTGATGTTACTTTCAGAAATAACTACAACTTAATTTATTTTTTATCTTGCTGAGAATGGACAATTCCTCATAGTCGATAGTTAAGCATTCCACAGATAAAATAAATTCCCCAAAGCTTGCAATCTTGTTACTTTAAATATAAGATCCTAATCCAATTAATTCAACTCGAATGCAAGTAAAATAAAAGATAGGGGAAAGAGTGAAAACTCCTTTTTTGTTTCAGTCATGTAATTTCGACTTTCCTCAAATCGATTTAGAGTTCTTAACTGCAAATGCTGATCTTCATTCTTTCCACAGTGCAGCCGTTTTTAGCTTTTAGTTGGACTTCCTTTCATTAAACAAATGTCGATGCATCGGCTCAGCTCACATGGTGACCGATTTGTTGTCCATCACATTGATTCTGCTCTCTTGACCTTGCCATTTCTCTACGAAAATTTAGATGAGCTAATGTTGTGTCGTAAGATCTTTCCTATTAGCATACATGTTCTCACTTTCCCCGTGTTTGGAATGAGTAATTTCCTAGTTGTTCGGAATGAAGGGGTGGGGTAAAGAATTTGTTGAAATAGCTCCTCATGAGCTCCTCCTATGTGCTAGCAGTTCATATGGTAGTGAGTTAAACCATGTTGCACCCATATCTCATAAAAGTAGGAACAAGCTACTTGTTTAGATCTTACGGCTCCACGCCCATCCATCTTAACAGTATTAGCCTTCCTGAGGAATCTTCCCAGGTGCTTATTTGGATCTTGATGGTATGGCGATGGCGATCTTCTTGGACCATTGTAATTAGTGCTGGTTCGAGCTCAAAATCATTAGCATTGATTGATGGCTGTTCCATTGCTAAATATTTGTCGTGGATGAATGAATTCCATAAGTTCTCCATAGTGTCTTGCTCCTTGAGGTCTTTTCTTTGCACATTCACGGTTATTTCACTCCCAATCCTCCCCATCTGTCATGGTGTATGAAGTCTTCTGTAGTCAAAGGTAGACTCGGTCAATCGGATTAACTGTCAGCAAAACATTTTCAATATGGGTTGTTAAAGTCGTCATTTGAAAGAGTCAACTGCCCAGCCTTATTACATTTTTTTCTTTTTAAAAAAATCCAAGTGGTATTTCCTTCTTTCATACGAATATTGATTTATAAAATTCTTCCCGATCCCAGAGCAGCAGCGCCATAAAACTTGTTGACTCTCGCGAGAAACACCTTTACAAATTTATATCGTTATTACGAGGAGGGTTGTTGTCTAATCTGAAACCGCCATAAAACTTGTTGAGACCAGGATCTCCTCAATCTATCATTCCCGATTTTGGTTTGTGGAGAATGCAACGCAAGTGCAATTGAGCAAGTAATAAAATGAATTTAGAATCGGTCTCGATCCCGCAGAGATCTCGAGAATTTTCATCAACTACGGACTACTTGAATTCATACTATTTGGACCATCGATTGTCGCCGGTGTTCGCGTAAGTACAGAATTAAACTAATCGCAAGAAAATGAAAATTAGAAATAACTGAAATAAAATGAATGAAAGTAAAACTAAGTTCTATAACGAGAAATGAATACTGAATAATTATCATAAAAGAGACACACATAAAAAGCGGTATGATGAGAACGTCGATTCACATAGTGAGTGATTAGATTTCTTGATTATCTCAATTTAAAATGTCCCGAGGCAAATGTAGTGCGACGGGATTTCTCCAGCTCCACATTTCGTTATCTCATTTCGATTCTCTCCGAATTCTGAGGATTTAGATAACTACTTTTAACGAGAACTTTGAATGCAGGTATTTTCTTTTGCAATACTTCATACCCATTTTATGAACTGTACACCTTAGCTTCCAAGTTATCGGTCAAGCGGAATCTGACCCGATTACTCTTCCTCGAGGGAATTAGAATGAATCGACCTTTCCTTGATTAGATCTCGAAACTAACACGGGATTGGCCTCACTATCGAATTGAGTGAAATACGCTTGTTAAATAGATAAGTCGTTCAACTCGTTCTTGACTTCAAGTGAGAAGAGGATTTATCTGAAGTGAACTTGCAAAACCTGAAAGGATCCTAATAGCGGGTTAGTATACCTTGAAGAACTAGGCGTTACCCAGGATTGTCTTCCTGTAATCTTTCAGGAGGACTTCCTTGAAATCAGGGTAATGACGTAATTCTTAACGGGTATAGACGATATTCGGATCAAAATCAATAAACCCGTCTTGATAGATTCACATACAGATTACGAAATGAACAAGATGGAAAATACTACGGAAAGATCAATTCTAACTAAAACATTCTCTAAATGGAGGTGAGTTCCTTAATTCTTTGAATTACGCACTCTGACATTCCAGCGATCAATGGAAACATTTGCAAATGAAGCGGAACAATCAATTTGAATTTATGCGAATTCCATACGTTCAGTAGTAATTCGAAGAAATTGATTTCGACATTGACTTCGGCTCAACGATATTGGATCCAAACAAAACAAAGCGAAAAGGAAAAAATACGAAACAATCACGTTTCTAAAATGGCGAAGAAAATAAAAGAAAAGAAAAGAAAAGAAAAGAAAATAAAAGTGAAGCCTAGGCTACCAGATCTCTCTTCTGATGCGCCTGCGACTTGCGTTTTCGATCTGGGTAGCCTTCTATTTATAGGGTTTCTTAGTTGGGCCCTAAACCCAATGTGACTGCTGTGGATTTCGGAGTAGTCGGGCCCCGAAATTCTTTGCTCAGTTGTGACCTCAGTTCTCTTGTCGCGACATCGAATTCATGTCGCGATATTGACTTAAAGTTCTGCATCCTTTGAACTGGTCGTTCAGGTTGTCACGACACCAATCTGATGCCCTTGCAGGTTTCAGTTGATCGCTCGTGATGTCGCGACATCATGGCCTTCGCGACATTCTTTTTCTAGTCGCTGATCTTCGATGGTTATTCACGATATACATGACATCAAAGATATTTGTCGTGACGACTCCAAGTCTCACGCAACCTTCTTTGTTTGTACGTGATCATCGACATCAATATCTTGTCGCGACATCGACTCTGTCTTGTTTCCTTGGAAGGGTTTCCGCGTCTTCGTGACATCAACCTCGTAGTTTCAAAAGTCTTAAATTGATCTCCTCTTGATGTCACGACTTCCGCATTAAGTCTCTGCTTGTGACAACGAGTTGTTCTTGGTGTTGCGACATCAGTCTCCTTGTCGCGACCCGACTCTTCATCTTTGCATCTTTGAATGGTGTTCCACGATGTCGTGACATCGATAAGTCTCTTGTACTCTTCTATTGTTTGTTGTGGTGTCGCGACATCAGTCTTCTTGTCGCGACATCAAGTAAATTAACTGCTGTTGTGAATGAGTGCTTCTTGGTGTTGCGACATCAACTCACGGTTTTGAAGCCTTCAGATGTTCTCTTTGTGATGTCTTGACTTCATCCGCAATTCTGTAGGTATCAATTGGTTGTACTTGGTGTCGCAACATCAGTCTTCTTGTCGCGACATCATTTGATACTGCTGGAAGTTGCACTGGTTGTTTATGATGTAGCGACTTCAGACTTCCTGTCGCGACATCACTCTTTTAATTTCTGCTCTTTCCTCAGCTGCCTATGCTGTGTTCCCTGTCGCGACCTGCATCAAATTCTCTTCAATCTTCTTGATATCGCGCTCTGTGGGCATGCGGACCCTGGCTGCATCAATGACTGACGATTGCTTCCATTACCTTCTGCCATTCATTTGTATTTTTATCCACTTATTTACTTGTTTTCTCTTTGCTTTTTCTTCTTTTTTTGCTTCCTTCACGCTAATGACAAATTAATTTGAGTTTCTTCATAATTACGTATATTAATTATTGATTTTGGCGAAAATCAAACGAGAAAAATGGGTAAAGAGATGACTTTTAAGCTCATCAAGGGCCCTCTAACTCTCCTCCATGATGCGGGTGATGGGGCCCGAGTTATCCGTGTGCGATACGCGTCGAATTCAGGCTCCTCGATGCGGCCTCGGGGAGGCGGGTGATGAGTCTTTGGAGCGAGGGGCCGAGGCTAAGGCCTCTCTCGGGCGTCTTGAATCTCACCGCGTAGAAGAAGGACCCACCGTGTCACGAACCATGCGTGTCGAAATAAAGCTGGCGAAAAAGGGCTCACTCCTTTGAAATGCGGGGCGGGGCTCCTGAGCGATGGGCGCACTCACGACGGAGACTACGATAACTAAGGCTCCTTTGGATGTAATTTGAAACGACTCTGGGATAGCCAAACAAGTTTCGATGGCGATCCTGGCAGGACGAGGCACAGAAAGGCGAGCCAGAGACACGGGTATCACGGCGGTGAAGGCTCGGTGAGGCGGTGAAGCAATCGGGGCTCGTCTTGTATCGTGTGGAGGAGCTGGCTGAAGGCTCGATCCCGGTTGCAGTGCGTGCGTGACCAGAGAATCGTATCTTAGAAACCCGGTCGATGAGCACGAGGTCTGAGACTCTGAGCGAGGAATCGCAGCGACGGGCAGCGGATCGGTCTTTGCGGACACGAACTGGCTGATAAAGCTCGGAGAACGGGGTCGTGTGATGAAGGCTTGTGAGGGGAGGTAAAAACTGGAAGATGCAGGGATGTGCTAGGAGGAGGAAAATGCGAAGTGACTCTTTGGACAAAACCCCTCCAAGTTTAAATAGGCTCGTTTGTGGCGTAGAAAAGTGCGCTTGCCCATTTAGCTATTTTTTGGCTAATTTATTTTAAATGAGCATTCTACGCAGTTCAAAGGTTTAAATTAAGTGATAATAAATAAGAATTATTATAATAATATTTATTATATATCTTTGGAATTAATATTTAAAACACAATATTACAAACTAAATTAATGAAAGTAAAAAAATGCTAATCTAAAAATTTTTCGAAAAATATAAGCGAAACCAACAAAAGCAAAATAAAAATTGTGGAGCGCAGTTCGGTTTGAAAACACCGAACAGGTTCATTCTCAAAGTATTTACTCAAGGGGGTCGAGGAGAATGATCTCCTCGGCCCCTGCGTTAGGCTGAGGGCTGGCTCCATGGTTTTGGGTGACGATTGTTGATGTGGTCCTTCTTGATGGCTTTGGAATTGATCAATTGACTTCAGGTTAGTGTTGATGGCAAGACCAAAATTTCTTCATTTTCTTGGTGATCACTCCTTACCTTCTTAGGTACTTTGTTTTCTGCCCTGCTTGATTAATTGAAGCAACTTCATGAATTTGATTCCGATTTCTAACTCATGTTTGTTGTTCAAATGAGAAAATCATTCCAACTCCATGGTCATGTTACCAAAGGTTAATTGCATGACTCCATTCCGACAATTTATTATTGCATTGGCTGTGGCCAGAAATGGTCTTCCTAAGATGATTGGTACATGATTGGGTTCATTTGCAATTGAAGCGTGTCGAAAACTACAAAATCTTTTGGGTAGTAGGAATTTGTCTATTTTCTAGGACATCCTCAACTATCCCCTTAGGGATTTTCAGCGATCTATCGGCTTGATGATAGTGTGATGTTAGTAGGTTTAAGTTCACCTAAACCTAGGTACCTTCAATATCTTGAATCTGACATTAGGAGTTCCTGCTTGGCTCTAAATCAAGCAATGATTTCTCTATGCAATTTCCACAGTATTGGCCGAAATAGTGGGAGATCGGGATCTTTGTATTTGACAAGGATATTTGCTTTGGATTAGCGACATGTTGGAGTGAAATGCCTTCTTCTGTGCCTAATCCCTTTTGATTGTGCAAAGATCTTTCAAAATTTTGCATAGCGGGGACTTGTTTGATTAGGTCGATGGGTATGATGGCCTTCACTTGCCTTAAAACCCTCGAAAGATGTAGCGTTGGTTTTCCTTCTTTACCTCTAAGGGTGGCATGGAAATGGAGGTGGTATACGGTGTTCATTGAATCCTCCTCTGGAGAATATGCTCGAGTGCGATTCATCTCCACACTGGAAGTTCTTCAACGGGTTTTGGCATAGGGTGATCCAACCTGCTCCACTTCTCATAGTTGTGTAAGCTTTAACCTCATCATTCACGAAGTTGGATGATCCTACCTCATAATTCCCTTAGGATTTGAAGTGTTTGTGATGGAAACCTCCTCTCTCTTGTACCTCGAAGCAACATTGATCTTTGTGATTGAATACGCAGGTTATCAATTTTTTTGGTTGAGATTGCTCTCAACCATCTATTCTCTTATTCGAGTGTACTTTCTCTGGCCATCGATCCTTTGTTGAGTTGCACGTGATTCCTTTTGTTATGACAAAGTTGCCTACCACTTTGCAAATTCAATATAGCTTGCTCCGCAGGGAGAAAGGGATGATGGTTGTTGTGGTTGTGAGAAGCAAAGCGGGTTTGGCACACAGGAGTACATAAGGAGGATTAGGTCTCAGCCAAGATTAGGGTGATTCCTCAATTGGAATTGTAGGTATTACCATATGGAGCGATAGTTGTTGTGGCTTGTATTGTCTACGGTGTTTGCACATTACGAAATCAAATCCTTGCTGCGGGGGCCATAGAACATGGTTCTCTTTGGGTGCCACGAGGGGATTGGAAATTGGTGCGAGATTGGGTATCTTGAGTTGCCAGTCCCTTTGCATGCACCTCTTGGAGTTGTTTGTTTCAAGCTCCTCCACTTTCCTTCTTGCCAGGAGTTGAAATCCTAGCTCATCTCTCTATTTCTTACGCGGTGCATATCCCACCCCTTAGGTTAGCGGGTAGTTTCATCCTATCCATTTCTCTGGGTTAGGCTCATCCCGACCCTTAGAAGTTTCAGCCACGTAATTTAAAAAATCCATGGCTTCATCGGGATGTACTTAAGTCTCCCTACACATAGTTTCCAAAAGTTGCCTCATGGCGAGAGGACATACCACCATAGAAGTGGTTCACCAACATCCAAGTCATCAAACCCATGATGTGGGCATGCCTTGATGGTTTCCATAATCTTTCCTTAATAAAATCTCTCACCATCTGGTCCAAGGTATAAATTGTCTTTTAGTCATTGAATTAACATAGACAACGAAAAACTTCTTGAAGTGCGACATTTCGACCCAATTTCTAATAGTTTCTAGGCCTCAATGAGTTGAGCCATATCTTGGCTTTGTCCTTTAAGTCAATGGAAATGCCTTTAGCTTGGCAAATCCATGTCCATCATACCTTCCTTAAAGTAGTCTGGACCTCCTCAAAATCCACCCCAATATGAGTGTATGGATTTTCATTTTCCATACCATGATATGTGGGAGTAGAGTACCAAATAAGGCCTCAGCTGCTACATCTTCATTGGGAGGGAATGATACGGGATGGAGCCTTAACTCTAGGAGGTGGATGTGATCTCATGGTTCTATATGTATTTGGATTCATAGGGGTTCTGGTTGACTGTTGTTCCTCGGGTATGGGATCCATGGTATCGTGTATGTACTTGACTTCAGCTAGGTCGAGTTGTGTACTTATCCTATGCAATCTACGATGTGTCTCTATCCCCTTTGTTGCATAAACACCTGTTACAAAATTTTAGAACGCGATGAGCATGACAAAGCTTGCAAAAGGTTAAAATTAACCTACAGAATTTGGGCGAAATTTGTAAAGCAAAAAGCAGTGCGATTCTTGCCAAAGTAAACAAAGTGGCGGTCACGCAGCTTAGTGACAAAAAGGGTAAAAGAGTTACCTCGCGCGATGTTGATCCGCAGTACCTTGACTACCATTAGTAGTTTGGCACCATCCCGTGACAGCGCCATTTTGGTCCGTGCCACGGTGGTGAGCTAAAATCAACAAAATTTATATACTAAGTTCCTACTCTTTGCCGGTAGTCAGAAGTTCTTTGCCCAGTATAGTGGTCTAAGGTCGAACACGAGGATGGGTTTTCATCCTAAAATGGTTTGCATAAATTAATATAAAGGTAAGGCTTTCTATTTGGACTTTTGGATTTGTGTTTAGCAGTGGGAATGGTTTGAAGCAGAAATTGTAAAGCGAAAGTTAAAAGGTGAAAAGTTAACTTTGAAGAATTAGGTCACTAACCCGGCAAGTTAGGGCAAACAAGTGTCTCGGGTTTTTATCCTGGCGTTATGACAAGCAGCTTTATGGTCTGGCATAGCAGGATCTATGTTTAACTAAGCAAACCTCACCCATGAAACAACTCCTATTTGAGTCAATACGGGTAGCATGCGATTATGGCCTTTTCTTTGTTTAAAACCTAACATGTAATATCATCTCAGGCTCGTAAGACCATCTAAGAATCACGATCCTAAAGCATGGAAGTATTGGCCAAATCAATAACATTAAATACTATGCCACAGCCCTAATTTGAGAAACCTAACATATAAATATCATTTTGAGGCTCGTAGAACCATCAAGAATCCACGATACCTCTCCACTTGATATCTGCTTTGGATTCTAAATGGAGAGTATTGGCCAAATTAATGACATTGTGTTATGCGACCATGTTTGAGAATATAAGGGCCATAAATACACTACATGTAGCTTTTAGTACAAGAGGACAACGCCATATGCCCCACCACCAAGCTAGCTACTTCACTCTTCAAAGGAAACGTAAGCATCTCTTGAGTTGTCATCCTCAGAGAGTGTGACCGAAAGAGAGAGAGAAAGAGGAGAGAGAGAAGGGAGAAAAGCAAAACCTAAAATAAAAGACTTTATTTACAAAAATGAAAACTTACAAAATATCTTCTCCTCCTCAAAATTGTTCTCCAATTGTTACTTAGGTTACAAAACAAGAGGAGGGGCTTATATAAGAGGCGCCTCAAGGTATGAAAAATACCAAAAACCCTATAAACTTGGCTAAGTTAAAGACGATGAGTAATACGCGAGTTTGGAGGCGGTTTGGCATTAATTGCAAAGCATGTGAGGCATCCAATTTTAGCTAAGTGCAAATTTACTTCTTCGCCCGAAGTGCAGATCCTAGAAAGCATGAAATTTAGCTAAGGATGGAAAATTTCATTGCATTCATCAGCTATTAAATCTGAGTCATCTGTCCGATTATTTTAAGCTAAGAGTGATTTGCTTGAAATTGGGATGGAGTCCCCAGCGAAATTTGGTGTTTTCGCTAAGGTTGCGGGAATTTTAAGCTAAGATTGCAGTTTTCCGCAATCCCCATGAATTTTAAGCAACTCTAGCCTTCACCTTTGATGATCTTAGCTCCTGCCTTCACTACATTGAATTTTCTTCACTTTGCCTTTGTTTTCTCAATGATTCTAAGAATTTGGTTGATGGTGAGACTTGAATTCCGACTATGATTCATCCTTTGTATTGAATTGAACTCGAGTGCGTAAACACTGAAACAACCAAAAATACCCTCTGCGGCATAAGTGTTACTAAGAAGACTAGAACACTTCAATTGGTATAAAATGACATGATTAATGCGCAAAAAGCACTCCAAAACCTATCTAATATAGGGTTAAAGTGCACTTTTGGGCATTAATCAGCTTTATAACAAATTTAACAGTTCAACCCTGAACCTTCGATATAATCAAAAGAATTTGCCTCAGCCCGAGTCGCCAATCCCAAAACCCCTCAATATTAAGATCACCACGAGTTAGGGATGCCTACCATTGGATTTATATTCGTCGTCTCCTCTGTAGTTTGGTTGCCACTGCCTTCCACCTCTTTGTCTACCACGTGGATTTGAAAATCCACCCAAGTCGGCCTCCTCATCTAAAGTGTCATCAAATCCTATGACTGGCCTTCTTTGATTACGTATATTTGGAATGGAATTAAAATTGGGTCTAGTAAAGCCAATTCAGCAAATTCCTCTACCTTATTCCTCATCATCATTTCTACGCCCTTGTTCATTAATACTCATTTTATCCCCATATTTTGCTTAGGTTTTAGTATTTTTATGAGATAAATAAGTGTCTTCATGCTCTCTTTTCTCAATTTTTTGATTAGGCTAACCATTGAGTGAAAATGAGCGAAATTGAAGAAAAATCAGCAAAGTTATCATGCAGTCGCACCATTTCATCTGCATGATGTCCTTCTATGCCTTCCTCGTTGGTATGGGAACATTCTAGACTCCGAGTGCTCTCACGCTTAAATGTGAGTCCACTCACGCTACAACGTGAGTTGACTTTGAAAGTTCCAGTAGCTCCTCATTTTCTCCATGCCACAACGTAGATTTTCCAAGCTAAGATGTGGATGTCGGGGCCCAATCTTTTTCTAAAGCCCATCTCCTACCCTTCTTAGGTTTTGATTTATAAAAGAAAGAAATTAGGGCTTTTTGGAGAGGGGAGTTCAGGGGAAACACCCTAGATTACAAATCTTGGGGAAGAAAGGCTTGAAGATGAGGAGGAAGATGGAACATCCACTCAGTTCTATTATCAGTTTTCTATCTATTTTAATGGTTGTAGTATAGATAATTTAGTTATTGTAAGGTTTTGAGATATTAAGACATGATATGGATTCTCTAATTTATATCTCAGTGATGTTATTTTCTTCCACCACATATGATATATATATATATATATATACTATATCATCTCATATATATCCATATCTGTATACCTCTCCTCTTCATATCTATATATGTTTGAATGTTTGTTTAAACGATCATTGTGAAGGATATTTTCATAATATTTATGATTTGACGATTGAGGCCAGTGATGATTAGTTGAACGTGATGAGAATTTCATCAGGATTATCATGAGATAGAGATATAAATGAGATTAGGTGTGGTATTGGGATTTCTAGGGTTCATAGCATTCTTAGTTATGATGGTTTGAGGCAAACATGCAATAAAACGTTTTGTAAGGGTAGTGTGTGGATGCTAGAGAGAGATTCGCATATACATTAGTAAAACTATCATCTTCATATGAAAATTGGGCATTGATTGGATGATTGGAGTTTCATATGTGATTGTTAGGTAAAAATCTATTTCAGGCTTTTAGTCTTTATTAGTCGTTGTAGTTTAGGAATTGCCGTCAGTCACTTATTACGTGTGCGATTCTATTCCCAGCGTAGGAATTACGAGTTGTCTAGCATTGTATCTTGTGAGATCCCACGGTCATCTCCACGAGGGGAGTGGTCTAATTTTATCGACCCGATTAGGAACTATTCTCCAATAAGTGTAATTTAAAGAAATTGTAAGGATTGGTAGTTGGCCAGATAGTTGATTGGTTTGAATGTTTTAAAATAGAAAGGCAAATTCTTGGGATTTTAGGGTTCCCTCACTCCCGATCATATAGAGTCCCACCTCTTGTTTATAAACTCATCTAGGAACCATTGATAAGCAGTCTTTGATGGAGATTTATCTTTATATACGGAAAATAAAGATGATCGGTAATACTAAGCACTTGTTCTCAATTAATACAAAACCCTTAGCTTGCATTCATGATCCAAGCACAACGTGTGCCGAGGATGCCTAGTTGACACGTTGTCAGAGGAATGTACCAACTAAAGATTTACAACTCTTACTGCACAGAGTGATTAATATTACACAATCCATTGAAGATCAAAAGAGGAATTGAGGGACTATACCTTAATCAGGGTGAGTTTCCCCCGTGGATTCAAGCGATGAGGTTTAGAACTCCATAAAACTTATAAGAACAATTATAATTAAAGCGATTAATCATAAAGCAGTACCTTTGGAAATCAGAATTCTCTTGTAAAGCGAAGGATGAATAAGAGATATTAGGATTTAAAGAAGCAAGATAAGTATTCTGGCTGAGAAAGATTACAAGCAGAATCTAAAACTTCCAATAGAAAGAAATCTTAAATCTGGATCTAAAAGTTCCAACTCAAAAAATGGAGAAAACTCTTCTCCTTTCAAAACCTAACCTAGAAGTCAAAAGCACTATTACTTGTGTCCTCTTGCTTTTATACCCCCTCGATGTGATTTTTCCCATTTTGGTTCATTGTGAGTGCCCTCGCGTCTTGTTCAATTTCTAGCCCAATCCTCGCAATTCCCATGCGAGTTATTGCAGGTACATGTTAGTGATGTGCATTTAGTCCCTATATATCCAATTTTATACAGTTATCTAGGGTACAATGTGGGTTATCTTAGGTCTGATGTGCTCTACCACTTTTATGCAAGTTGTCTGGAAATTTAATGTGGGTTGTCTGCAGAGCCTGATGTCCTCACCACTACATGCAAGTTATGCCAGGTACACACATGAATGGTATGCTTAGGTACACTAATCCTACAGTGCTTTCCTTGTATTGTCGGAGTTCAGAGACTTCATCAATTATGTATCCTTAATGCTTCATAATGGCTTCGGGACATACATCTCCTTGTCCCACTCCCGTTCTAGACACGAAGACCTGCACAAGTCTAAAAACATAGAAGGTTATAAAAGTACCTATCCTTATGCCAATTGTGGGTAACTTGTGATTTAGATGTGCTAAATTCTACTATAATTATTACTCAATGTGTGTATTCATCCTGCCCCCAACTAATCTTGCTAGTCCTAAAGATTTAGATCGAACTACCCACTAGGTATGAATCTCAACAAAGTTGATGCAGTCAAGCTTTGCAAAATCTCAAAATAGCAATTACTAGAATACAATATGTCACGCTTTAGTATGCACGGCATGACTCATTTAAGCAATCACATCCTTACCTGATGAACATTATAACGGGCTAACACAAATTGGTTATTCAAATAAGGATTATGGACTTTAAGAAATGTAAGGTAGTCAGCTACAAACATGGAGCTGTGTGATCGATATAAGGTAAGCAATCATATAACATGGAACACGTAACCATGCATGCATGTGTCGGAAGGAACAACCGGCGTAAATTAGAATCAAAGGAGTCTTAAAGTTTGTAGCAATAGTGGGCTAAGCGAAGAAAGACAAATGATCAAAATGGGTGTTGGCATAGCATGGCTAAGATGCACTACCGTTCTGACACCCCACAATCACAGCACAAATATAGTGTTCGACGTCGACCTCGTCCTCTGTTTGAGAGAGATGCGTCCTCGTCTACGATCATCTAAATTCTTGAGTCTCCTCTAAATCTGAAGTAGCAGCATCTTGCCATCAGTAGGCTCTCCTGAGAAAAAATGTGTCTCTCGAGCCTCGAGGGGCGTCGATCAGTATACCTTTGCCCAGAATGCTGCTTGAACCACCCCCTTTATCCATGGCTCCATCCTCTTCAATGGCGATATGCTCGATGGTCTTTGGGGGCTGTGGATGAAGTGATCCAGGAGTGGAAGCGCGAAATTTGAGGTCTAGTGGATCTGCCTTGCTCTTGGCCTCAGTCTTATTTGTGATCAGCCGAAGCTGAGTAACACCACTCTTTTCTTTACTTATTCCCTCATTACAAAACTTCTTCCACAATACTAGTCACAAGTGAAGGAACGGAATATGCCGGCTTACGCGCGAATATTGCAAGTCCTCATTGCGCACCATATGACTAATGCATAGTCAATCGGCTTCGATCCTTAACCTCGTCTGAAACTGAGATTTGTTCTTGGGTGGGGACTTTTCATTACCTAACGACCTAATTTGATTGTGAATGATCTTGTTCATCGGGCGTATTCGGTTTGAGCTTTTCGAATGAAATCTTTTCACAAAATCCTTATAGGCAGATGGTGCACGTACTCGATGGTAGACATCGAAGTCGATGCCACACAGTGGATATGGCGGTCAGAAGCATCGGCGAATATAATGTAGTGCATGTGTGCTATCGAATCGGGAGTGACCAGCGCTTTCCATTCATAGGAGTCTCAATCTGATTTCAATCACGATTTTCCTTCAAGTTAGTGGGAACTCCGGCTACTTTGAAGGTAAGAGTATCGCGAACCTCAATGTGCCTGAAGTGCATACTGCATTCTGGATAATCCCCACGATGGGATGAGAGTATAAAAAACGTCTCAATTTAACACCCTGCCATGATCAAACCCTATTTGCAATTGACTGGGTCCTTTTTTCGTGCTCTCCCTCAGAATCCTCGGCAAACCTCGCCTCTATTTCTTCATCATCACTGTCAGATAATTCCTCGCTTTCCGAAGGATCTGGTCATTTTCCCTTCCTTTTTGGCCAAGCTGGGAGGCATCGATTCAGAGCTTCTTCACGAACTTGTTCCATAGAGGCCCGGATGCCTTCCTTTCAGATATTCTTAGAGCGCCATAGATAGCAAGCGTGATGTGATAACGGCCCGGATGAGCGTATATATATGTGGGATCCGATACGTCTCGAGCGACCAGAGGTGCGGCCTGTGCACATCGGATAAAGTTTTCAGGCCCATTACTAACGACGAAACTCCCGACCACCAAGTCTTAGAAAAATACCAATAAACCAACAAAACAAATCCATGTATAACAAAGGAGATCAGCCGATGCTAGTAGGGATTGGTAGGGCTTACCATGGTGCAGCATTTGCGAGACAAACAATCGGGCTGGACAATGGAAATGCAGCGAGCAACCAAACTTAGGAACACTTGTGTGAGGAAGCAAACGGCTAGGGCTCAACTTGTGGAGTGTCAAAAAGCATTTGGAAAATGAAGGCGCGAGTTTTGGATTAAAGCTCTTCGCCCAAATCGAGCCCGGTTATCGCAGGTACATGGCAAGTGATGTCTTAGGTACAATTTCACTCTTGCCCACTTTTGAATAAGTTGTCACCGTTACAAGTTTATTATGTCTGGATACAATTTAGCCAGCTGCAGATTTTTAGCAAGTTGTGCGGTATGTTTAAAGTTGTCACGTTTGCACTTGTTCTGGCCCGATTTTTTTTTAATATGTATGTATATATATATATGTATTTCATGGAGCAGTGGCCATACACATTTGACCTTTCAAGCGCCTTTCATCCTGGGTTTTTCTTCCCGCATATTCCACTTTTCTCTTGTTCAAATTCCTGGCCCGTTCGTAGACTTAGTCAACGTAATTCATTCTTAGGATACCTTCAATCTCTTTATAAGATCACTAACATTCCCTAAATCCGGATTCCACAAGGTTCGAATAAACTTGACAACTTTAAGCTCAAAATGGGTGCAAGGGATGAGACACTACGAATCCATAGGTATCTGAAATAATGGCCTCTAATCATTTTCCAATTATCACGAGATGTTCCATAAAGACTAGGATGAGTTAACATGACCCGATTAAAGTGATGCACAATTAGAGCAATAATAGGTTAGATCGAAGAAAACTTGACCATAAGTGCGTGGTTTGTGTGCGATGGGTAGAATGTGCCGCGAGGGACAATTCACGGAAGACCACAAAGCTTGTTGGCCAATGCTTGTTAAGATGCGTGCAATAAAATGATAGTAAGTGAATGAAATCATGCGGGTATGTACATTGCGAGTGAAACAATACTCAAAAGAGGCATGTTGAAAAATTTGACCATGAACATATAACGGCGCATAGATTACGTTCAGCAGTGTACACCTACCATGCGAGAAACAAGCATTGTCCTCGATGCATAGAAACTAAAGTACCCCCACAACGATTTGAAGGCGTTAGAGAAACAAAGGCCCCGCGATTTTTTATTTTTCTATTTTATTGAACAATTGAAGTAAAAACAATAAAGTAGCGAAAACGAAGAAATAAAATCAGCTTGATATCGACGAGTGGAGAATGAGGTTACTTGGAAGGAGAGCGAGTAGGCGGATCTACCAAATCTTCCTTTGTGTGCTCTTGAGTATTGAGATGCTCAGGAATGGTTTGGCGCGCCATTCACTTTGAAGGATTTTCCGGTGTCGGGATTTTCGATCTCACGGCTCGTGGGATAAACTACCTTAACAATGAATGGGCCGAGTCAACGGGCGGAGCTTTCCACAGAATGGATCTGTCAGGAGCGTATAGATACCTTCGATTGGGTTCGAAATTTTTCTGGCAATGGATCGTCATGTGGAATAGCAGCGCTCCTTATGATGGGCTTTATAAACTCTGCGCGAGTTATGAGATTGTTTATTTTTAATAGTGTGCCACCTTTGGGTTAGATCTATGGTAAAGATTGAATAGCCGACCAGCCCGGTGTTCCATCTCTTGGAAAATGGCGACCTTTCCGTAAACTAGCCTATAGAGACATACGAAGCAGTTTAAAGAGCGGTCACAGTGGAAGCCCGAGAGAGCATCGGTAAGGCGGAGTGACCAATCTTTGCGGTCGGGGCAACGTTTTTCCAAAATAACATCTCCCTATTAACAAGCTCGGCTTGACCATTGATACGTGGGTGGTAATTTGTTGATACTTTATGGGTGACTCCATATTTTTATGATTTTCAAAGATGGAGTGCAAAAATGGAGTCCACCATCACTAATGATTGCACGAGGAGTTCCAAAACGAGAAAAAATATGTTCTTTTATAAATTTCAAAACAACCTTGTGGTCATTGGTTCTCGTTGGAATGGCCTCAACCCACTTAGACACGTAATCAACAGATAATAAAATGTAGAGACCACCCACGAAGGGGAAAAGGCCTATGAAGTCTATACCCCAACAATAAAAAATTTCAATAATTAAGAATTGGGGTAAGAGCATCATGTTTCGTTTTATGACCCCTCCTATAGTTGTGGCATTGAGCACAGTTTTCGCAGTAAAACAATCCTTAAATAAGGTAGACGATAAAACCCGGCACGAAATCTTGTCTGCTGTTTTTTCGGCGCGATAGAAATGTCCTCCACATGCTTCAGAATGGCAAAAAGTTAAAATCCTCGCTGCTTGTCATTAGGTACATCTTCTCATTATTTGATCGGGCCCGGTATTTAAATAGATATGGATCATCAAAGTAATATTTCTTAATATCACATCCAAAAATTTCTTTTTACCAGCGAGAAGTCCATTGGACCGAGATACGGCCGGGATTCTGAGGTAGTTCACAATGTCGACATACCATGGGTAATGAACAAGAGCAAAGAGTTGCTCATCGGAAGCTATCACCTATGGGTATGCCATAGGGTTAGTTGGAACTAATCGAGATAAATGATCGTGAACACATTCTCTGACCCCTTTTAATCCTTAATGGTCAAGTTGAATTCTTGACATAGTAAATTCCACCTAGTTAACCTTGGTTCGTATCACCTTAGAAGCGAGTACTTGGTACACATGATGCGTAAGATGGTCACGGGAGAACCAACAATATATGACTAAATTTTTTCTAAGCAAAAGCGTGACTAGAAACTCCTTTTACGTGGTCGTGTAGTTGCTTTGAGCGAGTCTGAGTGTCTTCTTGGCGTAGTAAATGACAAAAACCTTTTTGTCTTCCATACTGTCTAACCTGACCCTATGGCATAATCACTAGCGTCGCACATGATCTCAAATGGAAGGTCCCGATTAGGGGCCTGCGTGATTGGAGGCTGACCTTTAGCATGTTTTGAGCTTAGTAGCCCCGAGTGTCACGGCTTGTGACCATGTGAAAGGACATCCTTGGCAAGCGAAGTACATAAGTAGGGATATAGCACTAAAATCTTTTATAAACCTTCTATAAAAACGGCCTGACCAAAAATGACCTTATGTCTCTAACACACGTAGGAGTAGGTAAGTTGGAAATCAGCTCAACTTTGGCCTTATCAACTTCAATTCCCTCTTTTGATACTATGTGGCCTAAGACAATTAACGTATTTACCATGAAATGACATTTTCCCCCAATTTAACACAAGATTTTTCTCTTGACACCTCTCTAAAACCTTACGTAAGTTCTCTAAGCAGTTCTCAAATGAGTCACCAAAAGCGAAATGGAATCCATGAAAATCTCAGTAATATGACTTCTATCATGTCTTGAAGATTCCCACGTCATCGTCGTTGGAAAGTTCAGTGCGTTGCATAGTCTGAGGCATTTTCTAAAGGCGAAAGGTACGAAAGAGGCAAGTAGATGTAGTTTTTCTTGATCTTCCAAAATTATCTCAATTTGATTGCACCACACGAGTACCCATCGAAACAAATAAAATTCATGCCACCGCAACTCTCTCCCAGCATTTGATCGACAAACGGAAGAGGAAAATGGTCTTTCTGGTCGTCGCATTAAGCTTCCTATAATCTATGCACACCCTCATCCACAGTGACACGAGAATGAGCTCATTATTTTCATTGGCAACTACCGTGACTCCAGACTTCTTGAACTACTGTGTTGGACTAACCCTTACTATACGCATTAGGAGTAAATAACCCCCTACATCCGAGAGTTTAAAGCTTCCTTCTTCCACCTTCTTTCATTATTGGGTTCAATCGTCTCTGTGGTTTGCCTGAAGGTTTAACATCCTCTTCTAAGTGAATTCTATGTGAGATCAAGGACTATTCCCTTAATATCTGCAAATTGTCCATTCCTTGATCCTGTGGGTTTTCAATATTTCCAAAAGTTGAGTTTCTTGAGTCCAAGTCCCAATAGGAAGATATGATTCTTTGAAAAATTGTTCTCCTCCACAGAATGCATATTTGAGATGTGTTGGTAAGGTTTTAGCTCGAGCTTGGGTGGCCTCTCCTCGGAAGCCCGATGTCTTATCCCACGTTTGGTGGCAAAGGTTCAAATTTAAATTATCCTTTACATTAACTTCAATACATCTTATGCTCGATTAAAGAGTGTAGAAACTCGACTCGGTGTGGTCTTCCTCATCCCAACTTTCGAGTACGACCAAACATGACTTAAGAAGGATCATCATGTGAGGCATTATCGGGTATCTTTGTACCATGGAATCCAACCATGTTAATTTTCACACATCTTCTTCATCCATTCCCTTGATTACATTGAAAATATTCAGATTGCCCGGTCATGTTGCAAGCGATAGTGTCATTAGGCCTCCCCTACAATGTATAATGGCATTACTTGAGTTGCGAATGGTCGACCAAAAATTGCTGAGGCGGGTTCCTTGATTAGCCACGGGTTGAGTGTCAAGCACAGCAAAATCTGAGGAAGTAAAATTTGTCCACTTGTACCAAAACATCCTTCACTATTCCCTAGGAATTTTTACACTACGGTGTGATTGGAGGGTGTATTGGTTGGCTCTAATTCTCCTAACCTAGGTCCACATATCTTGAGTAAAGACAGTTAACACTTGCCCCTAAGTCCACATAAAGCATGCCACGCTTTGAATTTCCCTTTACTATAGAAATAGTAGGACTTCACAGGTCTTTGTATTTTGGAGGCAAGTTGTTCGAATTAGGAAGTAGATTGTTCGGTCATGAATGCCTCTGTTGACTAATTTCCTTTTCACAGTGCACAAATCCTTTAAAAAAATTTAGCATATGATGGGATTTGTAATGGCATCTAACAAGGGAATGTTCGAGTTTCACTTGTGAACAACTCATAAATTCGACATGGTTATTCACTTTCTTTGGTGCTCTCAATCTATGTGGGTATGGAGAATTTGGAGGGATATGGGTGGACTTGTGTTTCCTCACGGGTGATCATCAAATTCATTTTGTATTAGGGACATGAGGCTTGTCATCTTTCATCTTCTCGCAGATTCACTTTGGAGACTCTTATGATGGTTCCTTGGTTGGAATGGTTTTGTCAGCTACCTTACCGCCGAAGGTGGTAATGACCTTCTGATCATTCAAAGGTACCCTCGAATTGATCTGAACTTCCTCGCTATTTTGACCTTGTGGATTTTGAATAGGTGAGATGGGAGTTTCCTTTTTCTTGTTGAAGGGTTACCTATAGATGAGGTTAACTTGGTTATACGAGATCTCACATCATTGACATTAGATTCTGTGTTTGTGGATTTTTGGGTTTGTACAAACTGTGTAACTATATCCTCCAGACTTCTCTTATGTGGGGTTGTCTATGGTTGTGGTGATCGGTCACTTATTTCGATGGTACGGAAACAGTTAGAGTTCTGAGGAATCATGATGGCCTTGATTCTGAAATGATGGAATGGGATTTGTAAAGCCATGGTTTTGGTAATGAGGATCGTGGTTGTTTGGCAAGTTGTTGGCCACTCCTTCATTCCTCCAGCTAAAATTGGTGCTTACCCGTCGGGGATTATATGTTTCGAGAATATGGAAGTTTAAAGGTTTCCTTTGGTAATTAAAGGCATTAACTTTGCTCTATTGAATTGCGCCTTTTACTTGGGAAAGGTTTGGGCGCTTCATAGTTAGTGCGTAGGATCATCGCATATAATGCATGGCTCCTCCCTGCGGAGTCCAGTGAGTCATGAGGTGTTGGTCTGCTGATTTACTTCCTATTACCTTTTTCATCTTTATGGCCTCCAGTTTCCTTATTAAATTAGCAATTTTGCTTGCAACTCATCATTTTCTCTTAAGTGATGGATTCACTTTGATGTGTTATGCACTTTAAGCGATTAATCTCACAGTGTTAGTCTCCCGAGTTCGGGCATTCTCTTGCTATAGTGTCAAAAATTGGTGCTTCCCTATCCTCTTTCATAAAATTCTATACGGCACACATCATTTGGATGTCTTATTTTATTGATAGGGGATAATCCTTGATGAAATTATGCACATATTTGTCCTACATTCAATCCATGGTGAGGGATGGCATGGAGAATCGCTATATCTTTCCCATACCGCTGAAGGTTCCTGGCTTTCGAGAAAATTTTGAATTGCTCGCACTAGAGGCATTAGTACGTGCGGGAGAGGGAAAAATTTGTTGAGAACTCATTTATATTTTCCCATGTAAAAGTGAATTAAGTAGCCAAGAGGAATGAAACCCAATTTTAGCCTTCTCCTTTAAAGCAAAACGAATAAAACTAAACAGGGATATGTGGAGGGGTGAACATTGAGTGGAAGAATCTGCTGAGACATCTTCAAAATCTCTCATGAATGAATGAGTTCCTCAGATTCGAACCCATGATATACAGTGAAGACGGATCATTCGACTTCATTAGAAATTAGGTAGCCTCTTCGGAAGACGAATGCAAGGAGTGGTTTGTAGTCCTTTGAGGTTGTAGGATTTCTCTAGGGTTCTTTCCACATTAGGTAAAGGAAGCTGGAGACCTCTATATTGATTTTGTTGGAAGTTAACATTCCCCCTCCCTGCTACGGGGTGCTCTTTGGGGTGTGGCTTCTATTCATGTTGTGGAGGTTCATTTGAGTCCTTGTGTGTTAACGAGAATCCTTTGAGTATTTTCATTAAATACATGTTGCGATTCCGGGATGATCCATTTGAGGTAAAATGTTATGCGGAAAGGAGCTTGACTTATTATGGATCCTCGGAGTTTCTAGGAGGCACTATTCTTGCAGTAGTGTTGCTCAGATTGCGAGCTTCAGTGAGCATGCACTACCACTTTGTCCGAAACACCATTGAGATTTCCAACTAAAACAAAACAAAATAAAAGAAAATGGAGAACCTCTGGGATTTGCAGTGAATTACCAAAGTTACCTCATCTCCTTGAATCAACGGTTGGTCGCCTCCCAAACAACGGCGCCAAAAATGTAAGTCATATTCGTGTGCTAATTTTTATTACAGCGTGGAATTCTGGGTTAATACAGCGTTGTAATACGTGAACCACTGAGTCAAATCCACGGGGGCCCAGTGGTGCAATTTTATCAGGCCAGTGGGAGCTATTCTCCCAATAAGGGTATGATTTAAAAGGTATGGGTTGTGTTGGTTATTTGAATGGTTGATTGGTTTGAATGTTTTAAAGCGAAAAGACAATTCTTTGGGATTTTAGGGTTCCCTCAGCTCCGATCATGTAAGTCCGCCTCTTGTTTTATAAACTCATCTAGGAACCATTGATAAACAGTCTTTGATGGAGGATTTATCTTTATATGCTCTTTGGAAAATAAAGATGATCGAGTATGCCAGCCTTGTTCTCAATTAATACAAACCCTTAGCTTGCATTCATGATCAGCCTGACGGTATGCCAGGGATACCTCGTTGACACGATTGTCAGAATATCTTGACTAAAGATTTACAACTCTTACGCACAAGTGATTAATATTACAATCCATTGAAGATCAAAGAGGTGGGACTATACCTTAATCGGGGTGAGTTTCCCCGAAGTAGTTCCCGACCAGTAGGGTTTAGAACTCCATAAAACTTATAAGAACAATTATAATTAAGAAGCGATTAATCATAAAAACGATTGCCTTTTGGAAATCGAATTCTCTTGTAAAGCTGAAGGATGAATAAGAGATATTAGGATTTAAAGCAAGATAAGTATTTCTGCTGAAAGATTACAAACGCTTGAATCTAAAACTTCAAATGAAAGAAATCTTAAAATGCGGATCTATAAGTTCCAACTCAAAAATGGAGAAAACTCTTCTCCTTTCAAACCTAACCCTAGAAGTCAAAACTGCCTATTACTTGTGTCCCTCTTGCTTTTATACCCCCTCAATGTGATTTTCCCATTTTGGTTCATTGACGGGAGTGCCCTGCGTCGCTGGTCGAATTTCTAGCCCGATCTCGCAGATTCCATGCGGTTGTCAGGTACATGTTAGTGATGTGCGGTACAATTCATCTTATCCAATTTTATGCAAGTTGTGCCGGTACAATGTGGGTTGTACCGTTTGTCATACCACTACTTTTATGCAAGTTGTCAGAACTACGATGTGGGTTGTCTGGGTACAATCAATGCCTTGCCACTTTTATGCAAGTTGTCTGGGTACACATGAATGATGTACCGGTACACTTAGTCCTCTGGTGCTTTCCTTGTATTGCCGGAGTTCCCGAGACTTCATCAATTGTTCGCCCGTATCCTTAATGCTTCATATTGGCTCCGGGACAGCATACATCCTTGTCCTTCGATTCTAGACTGAAAAGACACCTGATGCAAAAGCATAGAAGATATTAAAAGTACCTATCCTTATGCCAATTGTGGGTAACTTGTGATTTAGATGTGCTAAATTCTACTATAATTATTACTCAAATGTGTATTCATCAGGAATTTTCATTCTTTAGTTTAGTTTGTTTTCTATTTCAACTTCACCTTTGTGTTAATCCAAATAAAGGTAGAACTATTCTAATTTCGATAGTGTCTTAATCCTAGTGGGACCCGATACTTATACTTTCATTATATTACTTGAGGCAACACCTGGACTTGCACATATAGGCGCACACATTTTATATAGCACATTTTGAGCCTATCAGCCTCCAATACCTTATCACCATTTTGGGATTGGTTGCCATCACTAGGTTCGGTATTAGTCATCGATTGGGAGAAACTCGCTCTGATACCACCTAATGCAGCGTGTAGCGCGATTGATCAACACACGATTGATCAACAAGAATAACTCGTATCAATCCAAAGGCCAATTCTCAATCCAGAAAACAAAGTAAAGTAAAAGCTTTGAATTTTTTTATAAATTGATAAAAGTGATCAAATACCAAAAACAAACTCTAAAACATCTATCTATACTCTAGACATAATATGGGTATAATAGAAAATAAAATAATATCCCAAAACAATAATAGGAAAGAAAATAATACCCAAAACAATAATAGGAAAGGAAATAATACTCCCAAAACAATAATGGGAAATAAAAATTATATCCAAAATAATAAAGATAATAGCTCAAAACAACCAAAATAAGGATTTTGATTAATTTGATCTAACGCCCTACGTCAAATTGGGAGGAAAATAGTGAGGAAAAGTAGAAGAAAAGAAAAATTGAAAAATAAAAAAAATAGAGTTTTAAACTTAGCCAAATCAATTCTCTATATTTATTCAAAGGCGTTTTCATTGTTTCTTTCTATTAAATAAAGGCTAAGAAATTTTAAAATATATAAAATTTTGAAGAATTTTTATTAAATTTGATTTCCTATTAAATCTTCCACGGTGACACCAAATATGAGAAAATAATTTTTTTTTTTCTTTGCTTAGTACTTTCCTGGTTTCAAATGGAGCCTAAGTTTTTTTTTTTTCTTTCTCTAATACTTTCCGGTTTTTAAACAAAGTCTCTTAGATATTTTAGTCAAGGGGTTGGATTGATAGGGCTAATAATTAAATATATTTAAAAGACATAATCAACATATGTGTCTCTACTATATAATTCATTATTCAATCCAAAGCTTCCTACTAATTTCGAAAAGATAACCCAGGTTCAGTGGCATATACAATTTTAAAATGTGTTGTCTAGTTTTAATTATATTTCATCACTTATTTTACATGATTATATTAAATGTTAAAAATTGAAATGGTCAACGATCCTACTTATCAACTACATTTTCATCAGCTCATATAATTTCTAGAACATTTCTCCAAATTGCTTCTATAGAATATATAGATGTTGGGATGTCACTACAAGTTAATCAATGACATGTTACAATGACGTTAATCAAGGAAAATTGCTTCTCCAAATTACAAGGACGTTTCCCTAAAGCATCATGGTGTAGACTATTATTGTATATGTTTAGATACATTGAAGCTTGTTACAAGCATCATTTTTTGTTAATCAAAACTATGGCATTCATTTGAAGTGTCATTGTCTACTTAGTTTCAACTTAATATCTTAACTATGACACATATATGAGCGTCATTAATTTTCATATGCATTAATTTCATCGGTTATAAATCCTAATATAACATCTCATAGTTATTAAAAATCTACACATAATATGAAAGTCATACAGATAAGAAAAAAAAACTTTATCAAAGTCACGTGGATAAGGAAAAAATAAAAGCTATTTATATATACATTGATCCAAAATTACATTCCCAACAAGTTTTCATAGATTCTATGAGTATGAATACAAAATATTCTTTAATTTGTTAGTAGTAGATAATCTTTCTATGGGAGAGTGCTAAGACCATCAAAGTCACCACACATGGCCTTCTGTTCTTGTTTAAATGTGGTGTGTGTGTAAGCTTTAACGAGTAAAGTCACTATTCTTTACCAATAATGGTTTAAAGTCCTAGAGTGATGGTGGGTGTGTACGTGCAAAGTCAGTATTCTATTCAATAATGATTTTAAGTCCTAGAGTGATGGTGTATGTATGGAACTAGGCATCAAATGATCATTTGAAGTTCTATTATGATGCCAAAAATAGTGGCAGAAATAGTTTAACGAATAATGTTGATCTCTTGTATGTGTGCATGTGTTTGTGGAACTAGGCATCAAATGATGATGTTAAGTCCTATTATGATGCCAAAAATAGTGGCAAAACTAGTTTAACACATAATATTGATCTTTAGATCTTATAAAGTGATATCTTATCAAAGCAGATCCAATGAGTGTTACATTGAAACTGTTTGTTTAAAGCATAAATGAAGCTAGAAAATAAAACAAATCCATGCTAGTGTGATTGATCTTGAAACTTAAAAAAAGTTTAAAATCAAAGTTTCAATCACATGTTTGAAGGGAGAAAACAAAGGAGGAACAAAATAAGGATAGGAAGATATGCTTCAAATGCACCCTTTGATGTTTTTCCTAAATAAAAAAAGGGAACTAGGTTAGCAATTTGAATGAATTTCTTTTTGCTTTTGCTTTTGCATTATGTATCATTATTCCCTCTTTTGTAAAATAGATAAACTTAGTAGTAGCAACCAAGAAGCCAAAAAACACCACTGGTAAAACGTCCAAGTAACATAAATTTTAGAAGACATGCTTATTATAAACTTTAATTTATTTTTGTAGTAGTGAATGTAAGGGGTAAAATCTAGAGTTTTTCTTTTTGCGTGATATAGCATTAGTCCTTCAAAATATAACTTGCCTCATAAAAGGGCTTCAAATGTTTCTTGTGATCGGTACCTTGGTGGCTCACCCATGTATGTGCCTTACTGGTTGCAGGCCTGAAGCTGAAGTTATTGAGGAAATTGTTGACACCATTTTGACAAGACTTAGACCAAAACTCTTACATGTTGACAAAAACCTTGTTGGAATGGATGATCGCTTGGAAGAAATTATTCCAGAAATGATAGACCCATCATCAAACGATGTTCGCATGATTGGGATTTATGGGCTTCGAGGAATAGGGAAAACAACCATTGCTAAAGTTGTATATAATAAATTTTCCTTTCATTTCATGATTGCCAGCTTTATTGCTAATGTTAGAGAGGATGCCAAAAGCCGAGGTCTGCTACATTTACAAAAACAACTCCTTCGCGATATCTTGTCAAGAAAAAACCTCATGATCAATGTTGATGAAGGGACCCAAATGATAAAAGAAAGGCTATGCTTTAAAAAAGTTCTTGTTCTTGATGATGTTGACAGTTTGGACCAACTGGAAGCCTTGGCTAGTGATCGCAATTGGTTTGGTCCCGGAAGTAGAATCATTGTAACAACTAGAGATAAGCATTTGTTGGAGTTGCACAAAATGGATGCATTTTATGAGGCTAAGAAATTAGACCACAAGGATTCTCTTAAGCTTTTTAGTAGACATGCCTTTGAGCGAAAGTATCCCAAAAAAGGTTATAAAATACTTTCGCATTCTGTTTTGAGTTATGTTGATGGTCTTCCATTGGGTCTCAAAGTTCTAGGTCGTTTCCTATTTGGCAAGACAATATATATCAATGGAAAGTGGTGCAAAAACTAGAGCGAGAACCTAACCAAGAAATTCAGGTGTGCTTAAGAGAAGTTACGATGAATTAGATCACACACAAAAGGAGATATTCCTAGATATTGCTTGCTTCTTTAATGGAGAGGACAAAGATCGTGTTACAAGAATCCTAGATGCTTGCAGCTTCTATGCAAAGAGCGGAATACGAGTCCTCTGTGATAAATACCTTATAACTATTTTTGACAACACAATATCAATGCATGATTTGTTACAACAAATGGGACGAGACATTGATAAACAAGAATGTCCCAAAGGCCCCGAAAAATGGAGCAGATTATTTATTCTGATGTGTAAATCATGTCTTGACAAGAAATTTGGTAAGAGCAAAAATGCAAATGAAATTACTTTTTATACTTGAAGCTTATTTGAACGTCCGACCTTCCCAAAATATTGTTTTCTTTACCAACTTGTATATATAATTTATCTTCACATATCTTCTACTTTCTTTTATTAGGGAACGAGGCAATTGAAAGAGGCATACTCTTTGATGTGTCCTACAGAAGCAGATACACATTACTACTGAATCCTTTGAGATGAAAAACTTAGGTTGCTCAAAATCTACTGGGCTCATGAATCTGCTTCTATGGGGGAGGATATCAAAGTGGAGCTGTCCTGAACTTTGAATTCCCTTCATATGAGCTAAGATATCTCCACAGCATGGATATCCTTTGGAATCTTTGCCTTCAAGCTTTGATGCTGAGGACCTTGTTGAACTTGACATGTCTTACAGCAGCTTGAAACAACTATGGGAAAGTGACTTGGTATGATGATTGATTATTTATATATTCATGTTTCTTTATTTAGATAAATCTCTGAAGTTCTTGAATGCTTATACATTGAAGTATTTGTTTTTTCCTCTCTGTTGCAGTTTCTTTCAAAGTTAAATACTGTCAGAGCTAGTTACTCTCAACACCTCATGGAACTTCCAGATTTCTCAGTTAGTGCTCCAAACTTGGAAAAACTAATAGTTGATGGTTGTTCAAGTTTGATTGAGGTTCACCCATCTATTGGAAGGCTGAACAAGATAATTGTATTGAATATGAAAAACTGCAAAAATCTTAGCAGTTTTCCGAGCATTGTTGACATGAAGCAGAGTATACTTAGCCTCTCTGGCTGCTCTGAGCTCAAGAACTTTCCAGATATTCAAGGTAATATGGAACACTTATTGGAGCTTTATTTAGGTTCAACTGGGATTGAGGAACTTCCATCTTCGATTGGGCAGATCACTGGACTTGTTTATTGGATCTGAAGGTGCAAAATCTTAGAGTCTGCCTTCATGTATTTTTAAGTTGAAATCCCTTCAATATCTCTTTCTGTCTGGTTGTTCAAGACTCGAGAATTTTCCAGAAATAATGGAGGATATGGAGAATTTGAGAGAGCTTCTTTTAGATGGGACATCAATAGAAGTGCTACCCTCTTCAGTTGAACGTCTGAAAGGCCTTGTTCTATTGAATATGAGGAAATGCAAGAATCTTGTGAGTCTTCCAAACAACATGTGTTATTTGAGATCCCTTCAGACACTCATTGTCTCTGATTGTTCACAACTACACCAATTGCCAAGGAACATCGGGAGCTTGCAACGTCTAGTGCAGCTCCATGCAGATGGAACTGCCATTACACAACCACCTTACTCCATTGTTTCTCTGAGAAACCTCCAAGTGTTGATCTATCCTGGATGTAAACTATTACCATCTTCTTCGTTGAGCTCACTCTTTTCATTCTGGTTGTTGCATAGAGAAAGTTCAAATGGAATTCGTTTGCTCTTGCCTCACATTCCATCTTTAAGCTCCTTCACAAATTTAAACCTAAGCAGTTGCAATCTAACGGAAGGAGCAATTCCTGATGATATTTGTTTCTTGTACTCACTGAAGAAATTAGATCTAAGCGGAAACAATTTTCTAAGCATACCTACCAGCCTCAGTGAACTCACTAACCTAAGAGACCTTCGGTTGGGGAAGTGCCAGAATCTTACAGAAATTCCAGAGCTTCCACCATGTGTTCGGAGGAAATATTGACACTTTTGTGATTGCACATCCCTTTTCTTAAGTTCACATCAGTATAAGCATGTTGCAGTGGCTGCAGATCCTATTCTATTGACAACAAGAAGCCAGTTGAGGACCATTCTAGTAGTGAGGTGATAAGAGGATGAATTAGTGTCTTTTTCTGGTTCTAAGCCTTCTCTAGCTAATTTGGCTGTGGCAAAACGAAATTTTTGAAAATGTTGCGTTTGCATGATTCTTCCTGGAAGTGGAATTCCCAAGTGGTTGGAATCAGAATATAGGTTCTTTTGTAGAATAAAGCTACCTACAGATTGGTATGATGACTTCTTAGATTTGTTGTCTACTCTGTTCTTGAACTTATCTCCCAAATAGAATCATATGCCATTTGAGTTCAAACACTCTTGATTACGGAGATTTAGAGACTTCGGTCCATGATTTCCATTGGAAAATAGCAATGCCAGTTCAGAACATGTTTGGTTGGGTTATCAACCATGTGCTCGGCTTCGAGATGTTTCAAAATGAATGACCCCAATAAGGTGGAGTCCACATTGAGATTTCCTTTGAAGCAACCAGTCTGGAGTCAGCTCAGAGCATCAAATTTGGTGAAAAAAATGTGGGGGTGCCTCATATATGAAGATCTCAGAAGTATGCAATGCAGCCCTCCTCTTGGTTCAAGAGTGAGAGATAATATAGTTCAGAGAAGGAATGACAAGGCAGGGCCCAGTACTGGAAGTGGGCAGGGTTCTGTTGCCAGCAGTCAACAATCCACGAAAGATTCCAAGCTGAAGCTCAAGGGCAGATGTGTGTGTTTGTAGATTTCTAAGTGTTCCCTAGCCTTCAATCTCTGAATTTCTTATGGACCACTTGCGATTTGAATCCGTTGCAAATTCCGTTGCAAGTCCGTTGCAAGTTAGTTGCAATCCAGTTGCAATTTACTTATCAAACTTTCATTAGCATTCTGTTGCAAATCCGTTACTGTTTTGCAATAGATTTGTCCGTTGCAAAATTTTCGTTGCAAATCAGGATTTTTCTTGTAGTGAGAAATGAAATTTGCTAAGGAACAAAGATGAGTTGATTAGATTTTTGATGAATCCTCATCAACCCCAAATTTTCAAAATGGTTTGTTTTTATGTTTTTATTTCTTTTATTTTTTGTAATAAAAAGCTTTGAAAATTTATTTTACCCAAGTTCTGAATCGACCCAAGCCAGGGATAGATCGATCAACACTTTTCTAAGATCTATTTTTGCTTACTTGGATCAAGGGTTCCACCCTTTTAAATATAAGTTTCTATTTATTAGTTTGTTTGAGTGTGCGTGTATATTGAACAAGCATCATTTGAAATAAGCAAACACATGATTGTTTTTCTCTGCGTTTAACGCACTGTTTAGTTGTAACAAGCATATGGATTGGAACTACGCATTTGTGACAATGACAAAGGAACCCTTCATTCTAGCTGATTGACCAATATGTTAAGATAAGGAACCCTTCATTCTGGCTGACTGACCAATATGCTAACAAGTGTAACATCCTACACCACCATCAACCCCAATCTTGTACCAAAACCATCAAGTTGTATGTAGCACTTAAAATTTTTCTTAAATATAAAAATTCGATACTTAATGTTTAGAGCATGAATGATTTTTATGCATTATTATAACCTCCATTTTTTTGTTATAATTTAAACTGAGTAAGAAAGAATGAATTAAATTTCAAAGTTAGCTATGTAGCACTTAAAATTTTTCTTAAATATAAACGTTCGATACTTAATGTTTAGAGCATGAATGATTCTTATGCATTATTATAACCTCCATTTTTTTTGTTATAATTTAACCGAGTAAGAAAGAATGAATTAAATTTCAAAGTTAGCTATACGATAATATGGCTATTGTCTTTGGTTTGAATGAAGTCAATATTGTGGACCACTTGTAGTCTTATCATTTTAAGTCTGAATTGATTAGATATTATTTTTGCTTGTGCTTAAGCAAACAAGGTTGGGATATGATTTTGTTTCATTAGTATTTGTTCTTTAAATGGTAAAGAGCCTTAGACAAATCTATATGCTTTTATGTCTCTTATCTCAATGGACAAAATTTGAGAAGCAAGAGGGAATTCTACAAGCTTACATTTGTGTCACAAGTTATGGATCTTAAACATTTTGTTTAAGATAAGTTAGATAATCACTTCAAAATGTAACTTCCATACATTTATTTGGATCGGCGGGAATCAAGTTTTGTGACAAACCGTTGTCTCTTGCACATGATGTAATTAGAATTTGCATGAAAGGATTTAATATGGATTGTTGCTCACACCACTGATGGCTTTATTTTTAGTGGAGCACATGAAATGGGATTCTTGATAAATTTACCCATAATTAAATAAATAATTGTTAAAATATTTTAGATTGGAAAATAATTTCAATTCCAAGACAGTTTTTGGCACATAAGCAACAATATTGGAAATTACTCTTATAATAAAAATCATGTTTCAAAACACTGACTTGACAATTTTATATTAGTATATGTCGCTGGCTACGACTTTACAATTTTACATTGCGATAGTGTTTTTTCAAACACACAATTTTATTGAAATCGCTTTAAACACAGCTTTTACAATTTACACTAAATCATGTCTTCAAAAACACGACTTCTAATTTTAAAAACTTATACTAAAATCATGTCTTTAAAAACACGAATTTCATATTTTTTACACATTAATGTCTTCAACACAACTTCACAGTTTTACAATTTACACTGAAATCATGTTTCCAAAACATGATTTAACATTTTAACACTAAAATTGTGTTTTTAAAACACAATTTCACATTTTCATATTGAAATCGTGTTTTGAAGACATGATAGTTATGTGGCACTTAGTTAGCAATAAGTGTCATAGATTTGAAAATATTTATTTTTCTTCTATATTATAAAAAATATTTTTTTTTTCTAATTATGGTAATATTTAAAAAAGCCCCAAGAAATGCCTTAGAACATTTTGCCTATTAAAATGGAAGGATGGCAATGAATATTAATAATGTTTTGAAAACCAGACCAGATTAGGGGGAGATGCGGGTTGTGTACATATGCAAAAGAACGTGGGGTAGTGGGCCATGTGAGGCTTAGCTAGTTTCATCTAAGCCGATCTGTTTGATTCGTGGTTAGGAGTGGGTTTGACTAGTAGCCTCCCACTTTCTAAAGCAAAACACTATTCAAGCAGATCTGAACAGACGGTTTAGATGAGCAGTTCACATGGCTCCAATTACCCCCATCGATTGAACCAGTGAATCATGAATTGGTAACTTTTTCGGTTCAATGACCGATTCGATTTTTAAAATATTGAATATTAAAATGGAAGGAGGGGCAGTGCAGAGGCTGAACAGGGAATTCGTCTTTCCTGAGTTTTTCGATTCCCACATCAGAGGGACAATAAAATTGTAAAAGGTTTTTAAAGTCATAGCTTAACTTAAGCTAATTGTCAGCCTAATATTGTCGTGGTTGAAACTCACAAGAAAATGGTAGGTTAATAAAGTAAAATCAGTTTGGTCACATATTTATAAAGTCATATTCTGATGACTTGGCTTAAGAAATTGGAGTTATTGAAATGACATTTTTCTCTACTTTTTAAAATTTTGTAAAATGAAAGTGTCTCTTAAACTATATACCTTCATAATTTTAAAATTTTGAATTTATATTATGTCTTTTTAGGAAAAACACTTTCATAATTTTAAAATTTTGAAATGAACTAAATTATTATCTTTAAAGACACTTTCTAAATTATTGAGAAATGTTGCTCATTGAAAGTTAATTTTGAAGAAACTAAGTACCAAGAATTTTGGTATAATTAAAAGTATCTTTTGAAGATACACTTTTTAAAGTCGAAAAACAGTATATCTTGAAAAGACACTTTCTAAGTATTGAAATGTTATATTAAAAAGTTCTTTTTGGTCTTACTTTCTAAAATTCAAAAACTGAACTTTTAAATAGCTTTTTTTGACTACCAAGAGCCTATATTTTTGACTTTATCCTACATGTCAAAGCTTATGTGAAAGAATATATACTTAGGATTAGTTTTCAAACCATTTTTTCAAGATTTTTTTAAATTTTATTATTATTTTTTGAAAACATCCGTCATTAGGTGACTTTTATTTATAAAAGTCATTCAGGTGACTTGGTAATGGAAATGAAGTTTGAAGGAAGGAAAGTGACATTTTTTTCTTTTCTTTTAGTTCAAGAAGGAAATAATTTCACTTTTAATCATGAGTATATAGAACTCTCTGTTACTTGCTGGCGGTCTGATTGGAGGTCCGGATCGCTGCTGGTGGGGTCGGGAACTGGAGTGGCAGTCCGAAAATGTATGGAGTACAGGCTATAGAAAATAAATTAAACTTCAGGCGTATTTTAGAACACTATCCTTATGAATTTTCTTCCTCATGATTCAACAGTTTTTCAAAGAGGTTTTGGAAAGGGAACTTTAATGAAATGGAGAAAAATGATGATCTTCCAACATTAGCAAAGGTCTCAATTTATAGGAAACCAACCTGTAACAGTTTTGTTTTGAAAATAAAAATATGAGAGTTTGTTAACTTCGTAAGACTATAAATATATCAAAATATGACTATTGGAAATTAATGCTGGAGTTAAAGAAATTGATTGAAGAATTGAGAGAAAAATGATGATCTTCCAACATCAGCAAAGATCTCAATTTATAGGAAACCAAACTGCAACAGTTTTGTTTGAAAATAAAATATGGTTGGCCATTGAGGCGATAAATAAATCAAATAATATGATTATTGGGAATTAATGTTGAGTTAAAAGAAATTGATTTAAAAAATTGTTGTTGGGAAAGCAGTTATATGGTACTCACAAAATCAAAACAACAAAAATTCAAGGTTTTCATATAGGCAAACAAAACAAAAACAATTTGGAGCAAAACCAAATTTGTCTCGTGGCTTGTCCAGTGGGGAGCATCATCGATTTTCGCTGGTAGAGCCGGCCATTTCTTTGTGCATGTGAGGGCTACTTTTCTCGAAACCTTATACAAGCCCAAAAATGAGTTTTAGTATATAAACTCAAAAAAGTTCATGTCTTTTTTCCATATGGGACAAGTTTCTTTTTAAAAAAAGGCTACTACTACTAACCAACCACCCACATTTTTTCAAAAATATATTTAATTTTAAACATTGTTGGTTTATGGAAAGAGGTGTAGTGCCTTAAATTTGGTGTTCAATGAGCTATGAGCCAACGTAGACGAACAATATTTAATTTGCAGTATTGATGAAACATAGCTTCTATGGACCCGGAGGTACTCTTGATCATAAATTAGAGACCTTATTATCAACACCCCACACATCACAATTCTTGTTGTTCAACGTTGTTGATAGCGATTAAGCCATGCGTATGCTTCATCATTTCATCAATGCTCTAGAACACCAAGATATTTCAAAAATGGGGCTGCCCCGCTCCACACTTACATAGATGATTTCATCAAAGTGCATACCATTTACATATTTGCCACCACAAAGGAGATATGAAATCATTAAGAGTATCACTTAACCTCTCAAAATATGCAATCTAGCACCATAACCACACCATAGGAAGGGACAATTTTATCGGTGCTAGTAGGATTAGTTAGTAACTTGTTATTACTCATATGAACCTTCTTCATGGGATCTCCAATCACAAAGGTTGGGTTCCTATCATTGCTAATCTCTAATTAGTTTAGTCTCATTCCACTTGATGTTTCCAAAATCGACTTTCTTCTTAAGGGTTTGAGTCGAGAGGATGCGACTAAATTCACTTACGACTTTCGCAGTCAATGCGGAAATAATTCCACTTTTAATAGTTGTTTCACAATCTCATGTCTTAGATGAATGTGTCTATTTTTCCCATTGAATGTTTTATTCTTTGCAATCAATATTGCTGTTGGGCAATCTGAAATGCATAAACAGAAGGTCAGTAGGTTACATTCTAAGGGAATGCTAACATAAAGTTCATAACCACTTTCAGTGGCACACCGGTGTATTTAAGAGCTATAAACTCTGATTCCATGGTAGAAGTAGTGATAAGGGTTTGTTTGGATGATTTCCAAACAACAACACCACCTCCCAAAGTACAAATATGACCACTTGTGGATTTTACTCATCGAAATATGAGATCCAGTTAGCATCATTGTATCCTTCTAACACAGCGGGAAATCCACTATATAGGATGACATAGTTCATGGTACCTCTCAAGTATTTCCTTAGTCTAGCTAATGCATTCCAGTGATCATCATTGGGATTATGTGTATATTTGCTTAATCTACACACTACATACGCTATGTCAGGTCTAGAAAAGTTCATCAAATGCATCAGACTCCTAATAATCTATGCATGTCGGTCAACTCTGTGATCGTCTTACGATTTTCGTTAAATGAGTGTTAGCATGAAAACTGTAGTTTGGCATCAATGTCAACTCTTGAGTATTTTCTCAACATAATGTTCTTGTGATAACGTATACTATCACCCATCGCGTGATTTTCACACCCCAATTACCTTAGTTTCACTATATCTTTCAAGTCAAACTAAGCTAGAAATCTCCTTGTGGTACTACCGTGTACTTTATCAGGGCTAGTGCTTGAAATAAACATATCATCTACATATAATGCAATGATCACACATTCTCGATCTGTACTCTTTGTGCACACACATTTATCCACTTCAACCAATGAAAACCCGTTATTCAACAAAGACCTCTCAAACTTTTCATGTCATTGTTTAGGTGCTTGTTTTAAACCATATAAAGGCTTTGTGCAATTGTAAAACTTTGTATATTGTGCATGTGTATACACCCCTTCAAAAGTTGTAACATGTAGAATTTCTTCACTCTAAATCTCATTTAAAAAAAGTTTGGTTTAACATCATTCGATGAAGAAAAATTTTATGAATAGAAGCTAACACAATCAAAATAATCGAAGAAATCTAGTAACATGAGCAAATGTGTCAAAATATTCAACATTTTTGTTTTGTGAAAAACTTAACTTTGCTGACTACTAACCTAGCTTTATATTTTCAATTGAACTAAATCGGCAAAATATTTTCTTTTGAAAATCCATTTGTAACCAATAGGTTTTGCTCCTGAAGGTAAATCAACTAACTCCCAAGTTTATTTATTTTTAAATAGAGTCAAGCTCTGTTTTAATAACTTTTTTCCAAAACAATGCATTAGGGGAAGAAATGGCATTAAAAATAAAGAGGACGGGATTCGTTTTCAATTAAATAAGTACATAAATGTTTCAGGAAAACTCTTTTTATTGTCTCTTACTTCTTCTCAACTCATCATGAGAGCTTTCCATATCATCCCACATTGTGAACATGCTCATCATACGATTTTTCTATATCATTCACAATTGTGGGTGCATAAGAAATTTTCTCATAAAGTGGAAAAATATGCTAAAAAAACTCAGCATTTTTTGTCTCAATGATAGTATTGCGTTCTAAAACATCACTTTTTAAAACAAGAAATCTATAAGCCGCACTATTTACTTTAACATGCTAATAAACTAATCATAGGTCTTTGATCTAGTTTCCTCTTTTAGGATCGGAAGTAACATAACTTATGACAAAACCCCCAAACTTTTAAATATTTCAAGTTAGGTGCATGACCTTTCCATAACTCATAAGGTGTCTTACCAGTTTAGTTATATGGAATTCTATTATGTAGATGACATGCAGACAATATAGCTTCTCACCACAAATTATTAAGAGCTGAAGCACTGATAAGTAGAGAATTCAACATCTCTTTAAGATTTGTATTCTTTCTTTTAGCAACTCCATTTGACTCAGGTGAATATGGAGGAGTTACTTCATAAATATTCCTTCACACTTTTTCACAATAATCATTTAAAGAGGATGTATTAAGCCCCTACATCAAATATAATTCTTTTGTTTTCCCTATCAAGTTGATTTGCTACTTCAGCTTTATAGCTTAAGAACATATCAAATGTTTCATCTTTATTTCTAAGCAAGTAAATTCTAATGAACCTAGAATAATTATCAATGAATGTCACATAAAATTTCTTACACTCACCTGATATAGTTTGTTTTCAACCTCTGAATCATAATGAACAGTTCTAATAGTTTTGTTTCTCTAGACCATAATTTTATGTCCTCTTAAGTTAGCTTAGAAGTGGCACATATTTGACATTGCCCAAGCATGAATGATCAGCATATTATTTATAAGGCTAGAATTGCATCTTCTTAATGTATCCACTATTAACATGTCCCTAATCTAGCAGTACTTGAAACTTATCTGGGGTATAAACCAAGTGAGCATAAGAAGAGGAATTTCCATTCATAGCTTCAGAAATACTGAGCACAAAGAGCCCTTGATCACAAAACCTTTTTCGCACAAAGACATTATTTTTTGTCTTTACAATCTTATTAGATTCAAATGAAACTTTAACCCTTACTTTTCCCAACAGAGCAACAGAAACTAAATTTACTCTAACATTAGGAATCTATAGCACCTCATTCAAAGCTAGAGTCTTTCCCGAAGTAAGCTTCAACATGACTTTGCCTTTTCTCAAAACTTAACCAGTGTGAGAGTCACCAAAGTAACCAACCTTTTTGTTATCCCCTACTATAGTGTAGGAGGTAAAAGCATATTTGTTTGCATAAATATGTCTTATTGCACTAGAGTCTACTGTAGTGTAGTGAGTGCAGAGTGATATCAAGACGTGAGACGACAACAACTATTATGTGTCTCTTCGACCCACAGTTGACTTTAGAGGATTTCCATGTTTCTGGTTTTTTTTCAGGTGGTGATGGCCTGGTTTGCCAAAAGCATGCTGCATTGCCTTTTCTTCTTGAGAAAGGCGTATGGGGTTGAAATTTTAGGTTTGTTATCAGTACGAAGCTTATGATTGTACCTTTTAGGGTTGGTTTGGACCAAGTTTGCCTTGGTGGTCATTTGTTTTGCTTTGGTTGCCTTCTGCTCTTTGCGATTTGTATCTTCAATGATGATATGAGTGAAAAGATCAGCCAACGACAATTTCTTTTGTTTATGTTTTAATTGTTTCTTGTAGTCACTAGGTCAGTAGTTTCAAATCAATAGTCCGACCTAAGATTGCTGGGATGGTTCTATCTTTTTCAACCCTTAATTCTCAAAGCAATTGATTTGCAGGTTTTGTCGATCCTTGTTGTCTCACTCTCTGCTGTGCGTGAGTTTCTAACAAAAACTTTTTTCTTATACATCCTCGATGGTATTAGCAATGAGCATTGAGCTACATAAGACTCTTATGATACCTTTGCTCATGGCTGAGCCACCGGTAGACATCAAAATAGGTAATTAGATAATATGAGTGAGAAGATTGACGTATTAGACAAACCACCATTTAATTGGTGGTGCTCTCATGCTGCGATGATGAACGCCATGGTTTTCTATAGCTTATGACAACCGATACCACTCCATACGTTATATGTGCTCCCTACCATCTTGAAATTTTGATGGAGAAGGCCACCGATTCGCGGAGATGTCTGGGAAAAGGTTTGGCATGGCGGGAGCACGAAGCTGCTAAAGCGAGAGATGGTAGAAGGGCGGCGATGCAGTGGTTGGGGTGCCGCAGCAATAGGATGACTGTAGTAGGGGCGGGTGGCGGTGGCAATGTCGACAAGGGCCCGGACCGGCGGTGATGGGGTGTTTGTTTCCATGGTGAAAAATTCCGGTGGTACTCCACGGCAATGGTTGGGAGGTCGGGGAACTTGAGCAAGCAGGTGGAGCATCACGGAGAGCCTGGAGGCTATAGAAATAAATTAAGCGGGCATGTTTAAGAACATTGAGTGTAGAATTTTCATTCCCTAGGATTGACAATTCAACTACTCCAGTTTCTCCCAGAATAGAACAACATTTTTGGAGGAAATGATGATCTTCCAACATTAACTGGTCTCAGGTATGAAATCAAGTTGTAACGGTTTTGTTGAAAAATAAAAGCCACATTTGTTGGCCATTAAGGGCCAGAAACATCGTCAAATATGGCCCGATGGGGGCTAATCGGGTTAAAGAAATGATTTTCAAAAACATTTGTTGGAGAAAGAAATAGATAAATGAATTTACTCACAAATCAAAGTTGAGCGATTTTGATTTTCAAAACCAGTAAACAGTTTTCATCTAGGCAAACAAAAATAGCCAATAATTTGACGAAACCAAATTTGTCTCATGGTATTCACGAGCAAGGGGAGGGGAAATCTATCAGTTTTCACTTAATCGGGCTTTTAGCCCATTTCTTCTATGTGTGAATTTTTCCTCTCGCTATCAGAAGCCTTATACAAGCCCAAATATGAGTTTTAGTATGGCTTCCAAGTTTTGTCTTTTTCCATGCGGGATAAAGTTTCTTTTTAGAAAAAAAAAGTAATACGATCTGACCTCTCTTGCATTAGATTAAGGAACACATTTTTGTATTCGATTTAAATTGAATGGACAATCGATAAAGTAGTTAAAATCAGCAATCCTCACATTTTGTCTCTAACTTCATTGTCGAGATAAGGCCAAGTATAATCAGCTCATTTAACTTGTTTTTTTCCTTAATAGTTGAAAAGGAGTTTGAAACCATTGCCCTACGAATCATGATGATTGAGCAAAGAAAACTATGCTTCTTTGATTTTTGAATTTTTGTCGCGACTCTGATTTTTGAGAGACACATTTGTTATTATAACAGCTGGAATTAAGGTTAGATTTTGTAATCATGGAATAAGTAAAATGTTTGAGTTGATTGAACGGTTGTAATAGGTGTTTTCAATAGTAAAACATGAGAGTTAAGTCCCCACCATCATCATGCGTCACACACATCCACAGAACACCTAATGAGCCTCAAGATATCTTTGCATTTAGTAAACATAGTTTCAGGTGTTGTCCTACATGGAAAAAAGACTAGGGTCTTTATTGGGTTTGCCATACTAAAACCCAGTATGGGCTTGTACATGACTTAAGAAAATGCTGCGGCACAGAAATGGGGCTCCCGATTTTTTAATGCAAATCAATGGTTGAGCGCCCCCACGGCGTGAATAAACTCGGGAACAAAAATTTGGTTTGCTTCAAATGTCGGTTTTGTTTTTGTAAGCCTAAATAGAAACCTTGGTTTTGGGTACTTAAAATCAAATGGTACAAGGGTCATAAGCCGGTAAATACAAAGTTTGGTTTTGAATTCAGAGACCTAACCAAATGTGCATTTAATCCATAACGTTTTTTTTTAATTAAATCCTACTCTTAATGGCAAATTGTTGTTTCCCATAACGTTTTTATTAAATCCTACTCTTAATGACCGGCGACCATAGTACCCTTTATAAATTCAAAAATAGGGTTCTAAGTTTGAAAAACACTTTTTCAACCTCCTTTCCTCTACAGATTTCTCTTTTTGTTGTTCTTGCTCCAAAGCTCATCTTTTGCTTTGAAGAAATGTTGTATCCTGGGGAATCAAGTCACAAGGGCGGTGTTTATACTGCGCCTCGGTATGTTTTGTTCTCTCCCGACCTACGCTGGTTTTTATAGGTACAACATCGGTCTGAGCTTTGCCATCCAACAATCTTCGGGTTCTTGTTTTTGCTCCCATTTGCTTTGTTGCCTTAGGTCTTTCGAGCCTTACATGAAGCTACATCTTCAACAATCTTAGGACTTTGGCCATGGCACTGATGCTATGGTCCACACCGTGTCCGGCTCCGGCCAGCTCCTCCCACTTCATGACTCCTTTCTTTCTCCCCACACCTAGTTATGATCCCGACCATTGCTACTACACCACCAGTTATTGTGCTTCTTGCCTACGCGAAGCCCTTTCTAGACATCATCATAGAGCATGCAAACCGCAAAGAACAAAAGGAAACCAAAGTAAGACAGATGACCACCAAGGCAAACTTTTATCCCAGGAGCCTGACCCGAAGGAGTAAAAACATAAAGCTCAAAACTCTGATAACAAACCCAAGATTTCTAACCCCCATAATTTCAAAAAGAAAGACACTTGTTTTGATTGTGGAAAACCAGGCCATCATGCACCCCAATGTAGAAAGATAGTAAAAACTAGAAACAGTAGAAATCCTCCTAAAGACAACTTGGTCGAAGGAGATGACATAATAGTTGTTGTTGTATCATAAGCTAATATGGTGACCAATTCCAAGAATTGGGTGGTAGACTCTGGTGCAACAAGGCATATTTGTGTAAACAGAGATGCTTTTACCTCCTACACTTCAGTAAGGGATGACAAAAAGGTTGTTTACCTTGGTGACTCTAACACTGCTCAAGTTTTGGGAAAAGACAAAGTCATCTTTGAAACTCACTTCGGGAAAGACTGGCCTTGGTGATGTGTGCATGTTCCCAGATATTAGAGCAGGGTAGTTTCGGTTGCTGATGACCCAGGAGTGAGGGGTTAAGTGTCATTTGAGGAGCTATGATCATTGGCAATGACAAAAAAATAATGTCTTTATTGGGAGAAAGGGTTTTGTAATCGGGGATGGCTTGATCTTTCGGTATTTACACGAGAAGTTATGAATGGAACCTCTTAACTACCTTACTTGATTGATTCTATGATGTATGACATGCTAGATAGGACATGTTAGTAGTGAATGAGTAAGAAAAATGCATACTCTGGGAGCTTATCAATAATATTGATTGTTCATGCTTAGTAAATGTGAAATATGTTGCCTTGGCTAACTAGAAAGACATGTGGCTCCGGTAACTAAGAGAACAAAACTATTAGAACTTATTCATTTAGATCTAGGAGATTTGAAACAAACTATGACTAGAGGAGGTAAGAAATTTTATGTGACCTTCATTGATGATTATTCTAGGTTCACTAGAGTTTACTTGCTTAGAAATAAAGATGAAGCATTTGATATGTTCTTAAGCCATAAAATTTCAGTAGAAAATCAAAGGATTGAGAACTCGATGAGGCGAGCTCCCATCCCTTTTAAATGATTATTGTGAAAAGGGAATGAATAATTTATGAAGTGACTCCTCCTTATTCACAGAGTCAAATGGAGTTCTTGAGAAAGAAGAATAAACTCTTAAAGAGATGATGAATTTTCCATTTGTTAGTTAACTTCGACTTCGTAATACGATGGGATAAAGCCATATTATACGTAGCATGTCATCTACAAAGAATTCCATACAAAGCTTGGGTAAAGACACCACATGAGTTTATGGAAGGTCGTACACCTAACCTTAAATATTTGGTGTGTGGGGTGTCTTGCCAAGGTTCATGTTACTTGATCACCAAAGGAAAATAGGTTAAGACTTATGATTGCATGTTTATTAGACATCTTGGCTAATAGTCTTGACTTATAGATTTCTAGTTTTGAAAAAGTGATGTTCACAGAATGCAACACTATTATTGAGGACAAAAATGCCAAATTTTTTGAACTTTTTTATATTTGTCCACTTTCTGAAAAAATTTCTCATACCCTGGTGTGGATGATATAGAAAACTCATATGATGAGCATGTGCCCTGCGTGAGATGATATGAAGAAAACTCTCATGGTGAGTTGAGAAAGAAGTAGAAAGCTAAAGAAAAAGAGGGTTCCTTTGAACATGATTTTTATATTTACTTAGTGAAAAATATGAACGGATTCTCTTATTTGAGGTGATTTCTTCCTCGAGGCGTACTTTGGAAGAAAGACATTAAGTGAGCTCGACTCTATTTTAAGGGAATCGGCTTTTATGGGAGTTAGTTGATTTACTTTTCGGGGTAAAACATTGGTTACAAGTGGTTTAAAAAAATATTTCCAAATGGTTCTATTGAGAAAAATATAAACTAGGTTAGTAGCGGAGTTTTCACAAAAAAAAAAAAATGTTGACTATTTTTGATACGTTTGCTGTTACTAAGTTTCTTTCCATTCGTATTTTGATTGTTTTGGCTTATATCCATCAAATGGATGTTTAGCCGACTTTTTAAATGGAGATTTAGGAAGAAAGTACATGTTACAACTTGAAGGTTGTCATTACACTGAACAAAATAAGTTTGTAAATTGAATAAATCTCAGGTTTAAAACAAGGAACCTAAATAGTGGCATGAGAAAGATAAATATGTCTTTTTATTAAAAGACGGGTTTTTATACATTGAAAATGGATAAAAATGTGTATATACATGAAGTCATGCAGAAAAATAATGTGTTAATCATTTGCATTGTATGCCGAATGATAATGGTAATTTTGGCACTAACTGGGTGACGGTGCCAGTACTGAAGATTTATATCTTCCGTTTGACATGAAGATATGGTGGGAGATTAAAGGTATTTTGGTTGTGAAGATCATAAAGGTGATTGATAACTCTAATATTTATCGCGTTTTTATTATCGTTAATCTGAGGGTTCGGACATTCAGATCATCCAGCTTTGTGTTTTATATGAGTACTATTTCGTTTAATAATCGGGGTGATCTTTGATTATTCACTGTATCATGGTGAAATATTAGTAAAGGTGTCCATTTGATGAACTTTCAACGACTTTGCGCCCTGCGGTGGTGGTAGATATATAATTGGTGTCGTCTGGAGTGTCTTAACTAATGAAATACCAGGATGCCGTGACTGTGATGCTCTCTGTGGATTTCTTTGTAAAATCTGGTGTTGTTTGAATTCATTGGATGGATAACCCAGTGTTTCACACTGGGCATTTTGCACCAGCCTGTGACAGAGCCTCGTCGCTCTTCCGCCGTGGTCCACAGGTTATGGCTCTTGGTCTGTGGGTAGAAGGCGGTGGTTGGGAACTCACATTGAATTCTTTGAGATAGTGACCTTGGGTCTCTATGCATTGTGATTGCGAAAGCGATATCGTCCTTGAAGAAATAAAGCATTCATGGGGAAAAACGAACATGGCCAGTAGATAACGGGGATTGTAAACTGATTGATGAAGACAATGCCCGTGACTATCTGTAGTGAAGCGGGTGACTGATCTGGGCTTGGCATTGGGAAGAAAACCGGCGCGACGTAGGTGGGTGAGGACAGCGATGGGAGGTGGCGTTTATGAGCTGACTTTGTTTGTGATTGGAGATCCCGTGAAGGGTTTATATGAAGGTAACAACAGTCACTTGCCCCAATCTGTTAGCACCAACAAAGTAATGCTTTCCTATGGTGTGGTTATGGTGCTAGGATATGTGTATAATTTGAGAGGATGAGTAATACTATTGTCGTTTTATATCCCTCATGGGTGGTAAGCATAAATACGGTGTGTATTTGGTGAATTTGCATATGGTGTGGTGAGGCACTTCCCATGAAGTGGTATGGCAAAACTGGCTTGTGAAATGACCCAGGGGAGCACGCGCATGGCCTAAGCCACATAATAACTGGCAGTTGAACCGGTGAAGTATTGATGTGTGAATGCGATGGGTAGGTCCACCCAATTTTACGATCAAAGGTACTCCACGGTTCATGAGAGTTTGTAGTTTACCTGATACTCTGTAGAAATTAAATCTTATTCATCTATGTTTAGTTCAAAAGTTCATTAAACACCAAATTTAGGAACACACTTACCTTCTTCCATAATCCAAACAAGTGTTTTTAATACGAAAAAAAAAATTGTTGAATACAACCATCTTTTACGAAAGATGTGGGAGGTGGTAGTAAACAATAATAGTTTCCAAAAAGGTGTTGTCCACATGGAAAAAAGACAAGAAATTGCGTATTGGGTTTGCTATCTTAAAAACCCAGTGAACTTGCATTGTTGAGCCCTGGCGATCGCATGATGGATATTTGATAATATCCTCCCCAACGGCGTGAATAAACCTAGGACAAGTAGGTTGCTCCGATAATTTTTGTTTTGTAACCTAAATAAAAAACCCTTACTTTTTGGTATTTATTTAAAATCAAGCGGTACAAGTCATAAAAGCCACGACTAAATACAAAACCGTTTGGTTTTGATTCAAATTCTAATAATTAAATATTGCATTTAATCCATAACTTTTTAGTAAAATCCTACTCTTAATGGAAATTTTAATCCATAACGTTTTCTTAGACTGGGAATTTTGTTATATAAATTCAAATGAGTTCTAAGTTTGAAAAACACTTTTTCAACCTCCTTTCCTGCTGGCTTTCTATCTCGTGTTCATGCTCACCGACTCATGCTTACGCTTTGGCTTATTGTATCGTAGAATCAGTTACAGGGCATTTTGCCACATACACCGATCTGTTTTGTTATTCCGGCCTGCGCTAATTTTACGGGCCGCGGTATCTGCCATCGGCGATCTTCGGGTTCTTGTTCTGCTCTGCATTCGCGTCTTGTCTTCGTCTTTTCGACGCTTCAACAGGCATCTTCAACGATCCCTTATATTCAAATACTTGGTCAAATGGCAACAAGTGATGGTGGATATTAGGAAAATTTTCTTGTCGGTTCGATCATACATTAAAACCATCCAAGGCACATATGACCTTTCTAGTACTTAATTAAATCTTATCTTAAATTTTAATAACAAGAGTAGTTAACTTATTTAGGAATGATGTTTATAACACACACACACAAATAACTTATTGGTATGTATGATTTAAATTCGTTTTTTAAAATGGTTATGGTATCTAATCTTAAAATGGTTTTCAGAAAAAATGATACAAAAAATAACAAGAATCATGATAATTAAATAAATTTATTGATGGAACCGTATTCAATATGTTACGGTTTCAAATGTTCTATTCGTGTCAATAGCTTGTAAACCATTTAACAATTGATTTAAATGTTCATTTTTTGTAAAAGCATTTCAAAAACTACTGAAATTTTTATCAATCCTGTAAGAAAAATTGAAAGTGATAGTACAAAAATGGTGACTGATAGAACAAAACTAAAATAGTACAAAACATTAGAGTTGAAATGATATTGAATCAATAGAATCTAAAGTTTAAATTGTTAATTATTTTCATAAAAATAAAAATATCTTTTTTATGGTATTTAAGATTTTTTCATACAAAAATGTTTTACACTTGAAATTTGTCCTCATTTAGAAATTGATTCTAATTTTAAAAGTAAATTTTTAATTTCTATATGTATGATTGATTTTCTTTCAAATTTAATTATTTTCCTATCTTCTACGTTTCTTAGTATATTTACATCCTTACATCAACCATAAGTATATAATAGTGAGAATATTTTTCCTGAAATAATAACCATTGTCTATTTATGGGAGTGATTTTCTTTGGTTTTTTAACCGTTGTTGAGTTTGTTGGAAAGAAACCTCATTTCCTCACAACTCTAAGCATATGGTTATGTTAAGGAGGTAATGGATCATTGTCCTCGTGGTGGTCCTCATTTGATGGCAAAAGGTTTGTCACCTATCTATCTAATACAAATCTAAGTTTTTGTGATATGGATTATGGTTCTTTCATTCTAATTAGGTATTTCATTTTGTTGTGTTGCATTTATCACGAGTATTAGTGATTTGAGTTTGGGTAATGCGGAAAAACACATTTTTAAATCTTTTTATATTTTAACATTTACTCAATATTTTAAAATTGACCAAATATCAATCATCAAAAGTTTATCCATTCACAATTATCAATAACCATGGTCGACCGCGATCAAACCATGAGATCGTAATAAATATATATATATTTTATTTAATTAAAATATATTATTAATAAATATTTCAAATATTATTTATTTCATTTTATAAATAAATTAATATTTAAAATTTTATTCAGAGCATATGTATAATATTTATATACAAAATATTAAAATGAAATAAAATCATGTATATAAATAATTAAATATATTTATTTTAATATCAATATATTTTATTTTGTTAAACTTTTGTATTACAATTAATAAAATATTAACATATTAGTTATTCCATTTTATATAAACAACTAATGTTTGAATTTTTATTAAAAAGTAAATATTAAAAATGGAAGAGAAACCATGCATATAATATATTTATTTGTAAGATATTCTATTTTGCTGAAATTTTGCCAATAAGAGGAGTAAACGCACTTACTGCAAAGTTGTAAACGCTAACATATTTGCGCAGTTGACTACTGAAGCCACACTGTTTAAATGGATTTTTGGTTCACTAAAGGAAAGAGGGGCAATAATTCGCCGAATGAGCCTTGCCTACGCCATATTAACGACCTATCACAGACTGGCCAACTCAAACCCGACACGAATAATAAATGTATCAACATGCGCTAACTCAAACCCAACCCATTTATTATTCAGTTAGACAAGGCCAACACGAATACGATCCATTTAATTCCGATTATTTAAAATAATAGTAATTATAATTAACACAGTTAACACATAAATAACCCATTAAATTTAAATATATTTATTAATTATTATTTAAATTATCAGAATTATATCACAATCCATATTTAATAAAATAACTTATTAAATACGTTAATTAATTAATATAATTATTAAAAATAAAATCATATAATACGTCAATACGAATACGATCCATTTATTAAACGCATAATGCATTAATACGATTTATCAAAAACACATTATACTTAACCTGTTCAAACCTTATCGTGGCTCATATATCGCTCACATATCACGCCACCTTTATACCAACCCTAATAAAGAACTCAATCCCCACATCAAAAGGTTGAGGAAAATAAAGAAGGATATAAGTATCCTTCTAACAAAGTAAGTGACAGCGTTTAATATGATGTGGGATGGCAGAGGGAACCTTGATTCTGTATGGTGATGACCTTAGGTTACGAATTGTTTGGCTGCTGCCAACACGTGTCATCGTGGAAGGGAGAATCGGAAACGACGGCTTACGGCTCCATTTCGAAACCATGAATACGGATTATTGCATGTGTGTTTTTAAATTTTTATTTCAAATTTAGATAAAAATTCAAAGATTAATTTTTTTATAGATGGATATTCAGCTCATTTAAAATTTAATTCTTTTCTAAAATTTTAGATAAAACTTAATTTCATGTTAATATATAAATTTAATATTAGAATGATGATGATTTTTTTTCCTACGGTATTGTATTTTTAAAAAATTATTTACTATTGAAATTATTTTAATATCTATATTTTTATTTTTATAAGTTTATTAGAATGTTATATAAATTAAAAGATTGATTTAAAATATTGGGTAGATACGATATTTATGTTTATTTTGAAAATTAAATTTTCTAAAATGTAATATTTTTTTACAGATGGTACATTTCTTCTTACATTTTTTTAAATACGATAACATCAATCAACAGTATGTTAAATTATATATAATTATAAATGTGAAAATAATGTATATGTGAAATTATACATTATCTATAAAAATAATTTTGAGAAAAGATTTTTTAAAGAAAATAATTATCCTATGTAACCAAAAAAATTAGTCTTCAAATTTTTATCTAAATTCAAAGTAAAAATTTTAAAATACATGTTGGGGTTAGTTTTCATGCTTTCAATGCTGTAAGGAGTTAATTTTATCATTTAAAATTTGTTTTTTATTTTATTTTTGTTAAAATATGAGCCCATCTAATCTTACACCATAATTCCCCTACAATGGAATACATGACAACGTGCACACTGTTGTTCTTAGAACTTCCGCAATTATTGTGGCCACCCGTCTTCAAAAGTTTTCTCATCTCAAGGATTCTTAGAATATCCCACTGATTGTCTACCCTCTTTAGCTGTGTCTAAGAGAAATGTCGTTTCTTTCGTCCCAGTCTCGTTCACTTAAGCCTTTGCAAAGCTCCAGCAAATGCAATCTGCAGATGGGGGAATCACCTTCAATGGCCTCTTCAATGAGGAATAAAAAAGATTCCATTTCTCACTGGAATTATGACGTGTTCCTGAGTTTCAGAGGTGAGGACACCCGTAGGAGTTTTACCGATCATCTCTACGCTGCTTTGGTTGAGAAAGGGGTTCGCACTTTTAGAGACGATGAAGAACTTGAGAGAGGACAAGAGATAGCGCCAGAGCTTTTGAAAGCCATCGAAGAATCAAGAATTTGCAGCTTTTCTCTCCCAAGAACTATGCTCATTCGAGGTGGTGTCTGGATGAGCTAGTGAAGATAATCGAGTGCATGAAAGCAAAGGGTCAGACAGTTCTTCCAGTTTTCTATGATGTGGATCCGACCCATGTCCGGAAGCAGTCTGGAAGTTTCATGGAAGCATTTGCAGGTTATGGAGAAGACGCAGGGGTGATAGAGAAGACCAGAAGGTGGAAAGCTGCCCTGATTCAAGCAGCCAATTTATCTGGATGGCACCTGCAGAATGGGTAACCATATTAGACTCTCTTCTTGCCGCCCTAAGGATTTCCCCCTTCATCTAGAGAAAATTTAGATTAGAAAATTGTTTTTTTTTTTTTTGTTTACTGAAAGGGTCATCATTAACTGTACATTATATATTATGTTTGAACTGGTTAAAATCATTGGGAAAATTACAATTTTTCTACAATTAAGCTGAGTCAATAGAAGAAACTATGGAACTTAGCTACATTCCAGCTAACCAAGAAGGTAAAGTAATAAAGTCTTGAAGAATGAAAACCATAGGGTACATGGGTATTTGTCCCACATCAATTCCCTCTTATGTATTGACGAGTGGAACAATCTATTCGGCGATCTTTCCTTTTATTTTAAATAATAACAATATTTTCTTAATCATTTTTTGAAAGGGTCAGTTTTTTTTTTTATGAATATCACATTATTAATTGGAAATGTCTCCTGATTACTCTGTTTTGATGCTTGAGCTGGGTAGCTTATTTTAACCTAAGTTACATGTCTTCTTGTGTTTTTGGCTGGCAGATATGAGTCCTATTACAAAAAATTATTAGATTTTTGGGTAATTGAGCAGAAAATTGTTGTATGCTTGACAACATCTTGTTAAATGTCTCTTGTTTGGAAGAAATACTTTTACAAGTAAGTATTGAATCGAATGATGTTCGCATGATTGGGATTTGTGGAATAGGTGGAGTGGGTAAGACAACTATGGCCAAAGTTGTTTATAATCAAATCTCTAGTCAATTTGAGGGCATTAGCTTCCTTGCAAATATTAGAGAAGTTGCCAAAAACTGTGGTTTGCTTCAATTACAGAAACAACTTCTTGATGATACCTTAACTGGATGGAGTCAAAGAATAAGAAATGTTGATGAAGGAATCTATGTGCTAGAGGATAGACTTCGCTCTAAAAAGGTTCTTATTATTCTTGATGACATGGATGATTTGAATCAATTAGAAGCCTTAGCTGGAAATGTTGGTTGGTTTGGTATTGGAAGTAGAATCATTATAACAACCAGAGATAAGCATCTACTCAATGTGCATGGAGTGAGTGAAATATATGAGGCTAAGGAATTAGAGGCAGAGGAAGCTCTTCAACTTTTCAGTCAATATGCCTTTAAACAAGGCTGTCCAAGAAAAGATTATAGGAATTTCTCAGACAATGTAGTGCAATATGCTAAGGGCCTTCCATTGGTACTTAAAGTTTTGGGTTCCTTCTTATTTGACAAGACAATACTTGAATGGGAAAGTGAATTACATAAGCTAAGAAAGGAGCCTAATACAAAGGTTCAAAATGTTCTGAAAATAAGTTTTGATGGATTAGATTTTACAGAAAAGGAGATATTCCTTGATCTTGCGTGCTTTTTTAAAGGACATGAGTATGATTTCGTTGTAAAAATACTAGATATAGGATTTAGCAAAAGAGGGCATAAGAGTTCTCAAGACAAAGCCTCATAGACTTAAATTTAATCGATATACTTATTGATTTGATACAACAAATGGGCAGGGAAATTGTACGCCAAGAATGTCCTAAAGATCCTGGAAAATGGAGCAGACTGTGGGATTATGAGCATATCTATAGAATATTGAGAAAAAATACGGTAAGCATCAAATGCATAAACTTTACTTTTTTCATGTACCTAACTTCTGCAAAAAAAGATGTAAGCTTCGATGAATTATGCTACATTTGGTTTTTATAAAATTTGAGGGAAAATGAAAGGGTGCCAGCAATAGCTTAGAAAGTAGAAGGAAAAGGAAAAAGAAAATGAAAATGAAAACAGAGTTAAAGCTGACATATTATTTTTATTTGCTATTTTATTTATTTTAACACATCAATATAAAGATTAAATAATTTAATATGTAAGTTTCTAAGCAATTTTATTTATTTTTTACTTTCTTTGAAAATTTTCATTAGTTAACCAAATATGAGAAAATCATTTTCTTATTATTTTTTTTTCGTTTCCTCGGTACTTTCCAAGAACCAAAGACAACCTTATATTCTTAAATTTTCTTCCTCACTTATTCTTCATTCTTTTTTCTCAGGGAACAGAAACCATAGAAGGCATATTCCTTGATACGTATGGATTGAAGGAGATATGTTTTACCACAGAAGCCTTTGCTAAGATGAACAGACTCAGATTACTTAAAGTTTTTAATCTGTTGGGCATTGAAGGAAGACTATAAAGAGCCCCTTTCTGACTCCTTTGTGTTTCCTTCTTATGAGTTAAGATACCTCTATTGGCATGGATACCCTTTTGGGTCTTTTCCATCCAATTTTTATTCAGAAAACCTCATTGAGCTAAACATGTGTTATAGCTATATGAGAGAACTTTGGAAGGAATGAGGTATGGTTATTCTTATATACATATTCTCGAAGTAAATTTTCATCATAGAGTTATTCAATCAAATTTTCTTTTGTTACAGGTTTTTGATAAGTTAAATATTATCGACCTCAGTAACTCTCAACATCTCATCCAATTAATAACTTCTTGCTACGCCAAATCTAGAGAGACTAGTTCTTGAAGGCTGTACAAGTTTTGTTGAGGTTGACCCATCCATTGAAGTTCTAAACAAGCTTGTTCTCTTGAATCTGAGGAACTGTGAAAAACTTAGGAGTTTTCCAAGAAGTATTAACTTGGAATGCCTTAAATATCTGTCTCTTTCTGGATGCTCAGAACTCAAGAGTTTTCCAGAAATTCAAGGCAATATGCAACATTTGTCCGAGCTTTATTTGGATGGGACAGCAATTAGTGAACTACCTTTCTCCATTGGGAACCTCACTGGACTGGTTGTGTTAGATTTGGAAAATTGCAGAAGGCTTAAGTCTCTTCCAAGTAGCATTTGTAAGTTGAGATCCCTTGAGACTCTAATTCTCTCTGCTTGCTCAAAACTAGAGAGTTTTCCAGAGATCATGGGGAACATGGAACATTTAATGCGTTTCTTTAGATAATCACGAGAAACAGCTGCACCCATCAATTGAACATATAAAGGGCCTTGTTTCTCTGAACCTGAGAGATTGCAAAAACCTTGCAAATCTTCCTTGCAGCATTGGTAACTTGAAATCTCTTGAGACACTGAATGTGTCAGGTTGTTCAGTGCTCCAACAATTACCAGAGAACCTGGGCAGTTTGCAATGTTTGGTGAAGCTGCTGGCAGATGGAACGCTTATAAGGCAACCGCCTTCCTCAATTGTTCTTTTAAGAAATCTTGAAGTATTAACTTTAGGGGATGGAAGGACTTGTATCTAATTCCTGGAGTTCACTGTTCTCATTCTGGCTGTTGCCAAGAAAAAGCTCAGACACCATTGGTTTCCAATTGCCTTCTTTGTATGGTTTGTTCTCCTTAAGAGAACTAGATATAAGTGACTGCAATCTAATGGAGGGAGCAGTGCCCATAGATATCTGCGGCTTATCCTCGCTGGAAAAATTAAATCTAAGCAGAAACAACTTTTTCAGCTTACCTTCAGGCATAAGTAACCTTCCAAAGCTAGGATTTCTCTATTTGAACCACCGCAAGAGTCTCTTACAAATTCCGGAGCTTCCATCAAGCATAATAGAAGTCAATGCACAACATTGTTCATCCCTTAACACTATATTAACCCCATCTAGTGTCTGCAATTCACAGCCTGTTTGCCGTTGGCTAATGTTCACACTCCCAAATTGTTTCAATATGGGTGCTGAAAATCCATGCAGTAATGATATGGCAATTGTATCACCCAAAATGCAAATGGTCTCAAATATGCTACAGAAACTTCAGGTTTTCTCTCTCTCTCTCTCTCTTCGGTATGTTTTTGTTCAAAATGATGTAACATCTTATGATTTCCTTGCACAGAACTTTCTTCCAGACTTTGGGTTTACCATTTTTCTTCCTGGAAGTGAAGTTCCCGACTGGATCTTGAATCAGAATATGGGATCTGAAGTGGCAATAGAGCTGCCTCCTTGCTGGTTTGAAAATAACCTCTTAGGATTTGTTGTATGCTGTGTTTTTGCATCTGAGGACATATCCCTTAATGGATGCAGTTCACTTATGTGTCATTTGGAATCTGATGATTCTTGTTTTGGACCCATTGGTCATATTATGCATTCCTTTGATTCTGAAGGCGATAGTGAAGATCAACTCAAGTCACAACACATGTGGCTAGCATACAAACCCCGTGCTAAACTTCGTATCACCTATGGTGATTGCCCCAATAGATGGAGGCACGCCAAGGCTTCATTTGGCTTCGTTGGCTGTTGTCCAAGCAACATGGTAATAAAATGTGGGATCCATCTTCTATACAGTACTCAAGATGATCATGAGGAAAGAAACTCAACCATGATCCGCCGCAGCTCTTCTGGGAATTTGATCAGTGACCTCAAATCAGCACAGTCCAGTGGCCTCTGCTGCTCAGTCGCTCATATAAGTAATTGGTGGGGATATTAGACAACATTCATATATAGCAATTTACTCACATGCATTAGGTTAGTTTAATTAATTATGGTCATTTGAGTGCTATATATAATTAGTTGATAAAGTTAGTAACTTGGGAGTACCTTGTTTTCAAATATATTCTGTCTCCTTTTGTTACAAGGTTATTTCTAGCTTGTCTCTATTATTATTTGCTTATTCATTCTGAAATGTAGATTATACCTGTGGCCCCCAAACTTTGCCTATGGTTCTTCTGCCATAAGTTACTTGAAATATTTTATCCAAAAAAAAAAAAAAGTTCTTAAAGTTAACAAATTGTTTTAGATCTGTAACTTTTGTCATTGCTTTTCTACTCTGTTTTATTGCAGCGCTTCTAGGTAAAGAGGTGCTTATGATTATGCTGATGTCCTTTAGAGGGATTTAGGTTACAATTCCATCTGAAGATGTTCATTGCTTTTGGGGTTCACACAGAACCTAAGGATGGACATTTGGAGTGTGCTGTTATGCACGGTTTCAATTCGCATGAGCTCTCATTTTAATAAACGATATAGATGTGCTCAAATTATGAACAGATTCAAATTGCAAAGAGGTGGCTCGAATCCAAGACCTCTTATCAAATCAAGCTCTAATACCATGTTAAACAACTAACTCTCTTAATATCTCAAGTTTGTAGGATTTGGGTTTAATATGAATATAATGCTTCTTAACAGTTACTTATGTGAATTTTGAGTGTCTTATGTAGCAAAATAAGATTCAAAAAACACAGTTTGGAGGACTGGACAAATGAAGATGTGGTATCAGCTGATACATTTCAGTATAAGGAAATAAGTATCAGATTATAATGGTAGTCCCCATGAATTGAAGCCAATTAATGAAATCAATAACATTTTGATACATCAATTAGGGTATTGAAACTAAGGATTTACCAGAGATTTTTCACTGTTGTTGAACTTGTTGATAAACATGTTGTCGCGATATATTGTTGAAGAATGATTCAAAAGTGCCCACATCTCCACGTTTCTCAATAGTGTCTTATTATTTAGGAAAGTCTTTATGTTTATTTATTTCTTTAATTGTTGGTGGAAGAGTCCACATTTTATTTGAATGTTTTTAGCTAATGTGGTAAATGGGGAGAGTTAGCAATGAATGGGAGAGTAAGTGGGTAAAGTTAGTTTTTATTTTTAATTTTATTTATCTCTTGTAAGCCTATTTATAGGCACTTTTAATGTTTGGAAATAATGAGAGAGTTGTACGTTTTTCTACTTCTATTTTTGTTTATTCTTTCATCTTCAAATTCCAATATGGTATCAGAGCCATATAGGTCTTGAGGGTCTGTAAGTGATTCCAATGGCAGCGGATAATTTTTTTGCTTCTACTCCTACTCTCATGGGAGAAAATTATCACATATGAGCTATTAAAATGGAGGCCTGTCTAAAAGGCCTTCCTTAAGTTTGTGGAGAGAGGTCGTTGGAGAGAATGATGATCTCACGTTTCCATCACCCAACACTAATCCAGATGAAAAAGTATGAAGAAGATTTGGTCATTTACAAAAAGATTGTAGAACGAAAATGGAATAAGCAAATATGGTGACAGAGGTCAAGAAACTTCTTCGACTAATTATGAGAAGTGCACCAAGGTTAATTCTTGCAGGTCGCCTAACAACAAGTGAAAGTTGATGAGAGAGTGCATCAACGAGATGATAAGAAGTGCATCATGAGGTGAAGAGAAGTGTTTCACAAAGTTGAAAATGTGGAGAGAAGTGCTCCATAAAATTTAAAGATTTCTGCAACTTTGAATTAAGGGGGAGTGTCAAAAAATGATTCAAAAGTGTTACATCTTCATGTCTCTCAATAGTGTCCTATAATTTAGGAAAGTTTTTTTTGTTTATTTTTTTCTTTAATTGTTGGTGGGAGAATTCAAGTTTTATTCATAGTTGTGAAAGGCAAGGAACACTAAGGTGCAAAGGCCTCTTAGAGCCTTGAGACGCAGGCTTTTTTATCTAAGGGGCACCCTATATTTTATATATATTTTTCTCAAATATATATAAATATAACAATATTTATTATCAAATATCATCTACAATTTCAATCAAATCATTATAAACATATACATTTTTTAAGGTTAAAGAGTTTCCTATTTTTCGATAATTTTTACTCTGCAATTGGTTGCCATCACATTTCCTTTGGTTTTTCTTCTTCTATGGTTGATATTGAGATTGGGAGGGCTAGGGTTTATTTTTCAGTTTGAAACAGGGCAAAAATGGGGGTCAAGGGCTTCGAGTCAGGAATGCGCTCGCCAAACTGATCGCTTTAGCAATCATGCTTTTTTTGTAATCCAAAGATTCGATCAACATGGCATTTGTTGCCTAGGACCAAAATGGCATCATTTAAGTGACCTAAATAAGACTAAATAATGTGTCATTTTGAGATATCTCGTATCAAACAACGCTTCGCCTCTCCCATTTAAAACGTCGTTTTGACTCATCCATTTAAAAAAAATTAAAGTCTACTTTTGTTGCTTTGACCCTTAACGCCAGCGACGGAGGAGAGAAGAGCAAGAAGAAGGAGAAGAGGAGGAGGAAGACGACTTACCAAGGAGTGGTTGAAGTGGGATAGGCACGCCTAGGACAAGCTTTTGCGCCTCAGTGAAGCGTATGTCTTTTGCGCCTTGTTGTCGCTTTGTCGAAGGGGCGTTGCCCCGACTCAGGCAAGGCACTAGCTCCGCGCATCGCGTGCACCTCCGCCTAAGCGCACTGCAGGTGCGCCTTTAACGACTATGGTTTTATTTGAGAGTTTTTAGCTAATGTGGAAAATGCATAGAGTTAGTGGTGAATGGGAGAGGAGAGTAAATGGGTCAAGTTAGTTTTTATTTTTAATTTTATTTATCTCTAGTAAGCCTATTTATAAGCACTTTTAATGTTTGGAAATAATGAAAAAGTTGTACGTTTTTCTACTTCTATTTTTGTTTCTTCTCTCATCTTCAAATTCCAAAATATATTGTAATTAATTCATTGTGATGTGTTGAAAAGCATTTAAATACTAAACTTCCAAGTATGAGAAATTCTTATAAAACCTTAAATTTTAGCATCAATCGTTTTGGAATGTTTACTTTGTGATTATCTTAGGTAGGTTTTACCATTTATGTTGGGATGGAAAGATGAGGTGGCATTAGATAGGAACTTGTCATGTGGACATCATATTAGGGGGAGTTTGTGGTGAGTGCAGTGGAAGCAGTAAAAAGAATAAAGAGAAGTAAAGACCCTCAAACCATTAAAACATATGATATCTACCACTTAATTTAAAAACACGCAGGGTTGAATAGTAAATTTTTTTATAAGACATAAATGCCCCTCTCTTCTTCTTCTACCTTAAGCCATGGGGAGAGAAAAAACTAACCTCTCTTCTACCTTAACCCATTGTTCTCATTCAGAGGAAGAAACACTATGAGACATTTCCATAATGTACTCCCTTATGAATTCCCTTGCCATTAAACCTCATGGAAGTGAAGTTATGCAAAATCATACTTATTTCTATCTTATCGCTTTTGACAAGACGCATTTAAATCTCGACAAGGAATTGTTTGGCATTGGTAACCCCTTCGGATCTGCACCCTATAGATTTTAGAATAATGGCTGCTTTTTTATATCATAAGACTCATGCGATTCAAGCGCCCCCACTTCTTATAAAATTTCTTCTCTTCAGAAGAACTAGAGTTTGTAGGAGAATAGGGTTGCTCTACCCTTAGTGCAAGGTCTAGATCCATGTAACCAAGAACAATTAAAACATTCTCTTTCCAGTTCTTAAAGTTAGTACCACTGAGGGTTGGTACTAAATTCAAATTGGCATATACTGTAGCAAAATTAGCTAAAAAGATAACAAAGTAAACCATATAAATTTATTGACATAATGAATCGAAATTTAATCATTCAAATAATGGCTCATCCCATCTCAAAATACCTAGTGCAACATTAATATCGAGTCTTTGGACAATAATATTAACTGTTAATGGTACTCTTGTTGTAATGATCAAACACTAACAATAATGCATGTCAAATAACAAATTCATCTTTGGATTGATTTATTTTCCACATGTACAACCTTATAACTATCACTTGTTTATCATCACATATGTGTATGTAATTTGACCAAGTATTCACCTTCCTTTGGGTTGACTATTACTCGCATGAATATACACACACACACACACGCCACATTCAACATCTCTTATAAGTAATCTGAGAGAGATTAACTTTGTGACTTCATTACTTCAATTTACTCATTCAAAATGCTAAACAACATAACTTAGGTATTTGAATTTCCTGTTTTAATCTTCATAGAACTATTATGGCGATTCAAAATCTCCATTGAAGAGTCATCTCTTCCTTTTATAACCCCTAATAATAATAAATTTCTCTTCAAAATTCAAATATTGAAGAAAGTGAATCCATTAGCAAGGTTCAATACCCCAGTATGAAAGAGAGAGAAGACTCACATGAGGCAACAAAATTAAATACGCATCATACATAGTTTAATCATAATTTGTTTTACGATAACTAAAACAAAACTGACAAGATAGCAAGAAAGTCTTTACAAATTAGAACAACAGCACATTTTTCTTTGAATCGACTTTTGATTATCTTTGAAATTTGTAATTAAGGCTCAGGGGATTGCCCTAGCGTAGTTTAAAGTTTTATTTAGCTCTTGGTGGTGAATATGGGGAGTTTGATTAAGGAAATCAAGCAAAGTCGATGTAGGGTGGTGCAAGTTGCCTGATGAAATACCCAACATACTTAACACCAGTGATTGATGTCCGTGCAACCTTGACTTTTAATGTTCATAGTTAATTTTTATGTTGAATGGAAATTGTGAAGAGAGTAAAGGGAGAATCCCTAATTTTTATTATATTCACGGAAAAACTTACTACCACATTACATATTGGACTTATATATACATACATGCTCATGGGTTCCACAATACGTGGAAAATGAAGAGCTGTGCAATATCTAACACTCCTTAAGTTTGAGTATAATAATGTTATGAAACACATTGATTATGTTAATTCTAAGACCTGCGATTTAGTAAAAAAAAAAGATATCGCTGGTAGATCTTGGATTGACAGACTAATGATGTATGGGCCTCGATCCTTCTCTCTAATGGTAGCGGGTGACTTCAAATGTTTGATCTTTCGCGGAAAGGCCCACGGATTGGATGCAATAACGTTTGTGAGACTATCTGGATGAGCTTCATCTGTTCATCCTTTTCCAAATCTTAACCATGGAGAGGTGTCTGACCATATGAGTTCACATGTTACTTAGAGCCATAGCTCAGATCTTCGAGCTTCAATGCTAGATCAAACACTACATGTTGTTTCCTACTCTTCAGGATAGGTTACCACCCGGTAAACGATATGCGAAGTGGAGCGTCTATTTGTGAGTGAGCCGATGATACGTATTTAACCAACAACGGTATGACTTTGTCTCATTACGGCCTTGCCTTGGCTTGGTGTAATTTTGATATATCGAAGAATGAGGGATTATGGCTTGTCCGATATTTATCAGCATGGTATTGTAGGAATTGACTAACAACACTTACAGGAAAGGAAATGTCTGGGCGAGCAATGGTGAGGTAGTTTAGTTTACCTGCGAGTCATCGATATCTCCTTGGATCTCCTAAAGACTCCACCTGTCCTGGTACAAGTTTGACATTAGGATCCATAGGAGTGTCGACCGGTTTACAATCTAACATATCGGTTTCTTCCAAGATGTCTAAACCATACTTCCATTAGGAAAGGACTAGTCCAGAACTGGATTAAGCTATCTCAATTCCCAGAAAGTACTTGAGTTTTCCCAAGTCTTTAGTTTGAAAGTGGATGAAAAGGTGTTGCCCAGTTTTAAGATACCATCGATCCTTTTTGTAATGATGATGTCTTCCCACGCAAACAGCGGATAATCTGCTTGCTTAGAGAGTTATGATGATAAAAAGCCCAGATAATTACGATGTGCTGCGAAGCATGCCAGATTAACCAGACAACATAACTAAAGCGGCCAAACCATGCTCTGGAGATTGTTTCAAGCCATATAGAGAGCGGTGTAACTTGCACTAAACTAGATAACCAATGATAAAGTAGTGCTTGCTCTATATAAACTTTCACCGGCAAGATCACCATGAAGAAAGATATTTTTAATATCCAATTGATAAAGTGGCGAGGAACACATAGCAGCCATGGAGAGAAGCAGACGGACATAAGCAATCTTGTATGGGAGAATGTGTCACCATAATCGGAACTCTTGCGGAACTGAGTATATCCTTTAGTAACCAAGCGAGCCTTGAGCAATCAGCCTAACCATGAGTTGACCTTAGCGTAAGCCAGCAGGCAACCAGGCTGGAAACTTGAATGGCAAAACAAGATCCCGAAGTGTCGAGGTGAGTGCGGAGGCGACCATTTCATCTACCATTGCCTATCGCCAGCCCAGATGGGAAAAAGCCTCATTGGTGTTCTTAGGAAGAGAAACAGAGGATATAGTAAAAACAAATGCAGGGTAGGGTGAAGATAATTGATGGTAACTCAAAAAATTGTAAATAGGATGAGGATTGTTAGTAGATCGATTACCTTTCCGAAGACGTGGGTAAGTTATCGACAAGCTTGGCCGGGTAGGAGAAGGCTGAAGAGATAGGAAGTGGGCGCGGCGGGGGCCTCACGAAGGGGAGAGGAACAACAGAACGGTGACGACGATAATAAACTTGAAGTGGTCGAGAAGGTACATCATCAAATATAGGCGGGGAGATGATGGGAAGGGGTAAGACTTCAGTAACAGGAAGAGACTCGGAGGAGGAGAAGAAGAGTGAGTCCTTGAAGAAGGTGACATGTTAGGAAAGTATCGTGAGTCGGGGAATAACAACGATAGCAGCACTACGAGAGTCGGGGTGGCCTAGAAGATGCATTTTGTGGCTTTAGTGGGAGGCTTGTCTTATCTAGAGTGAGGAATATGAACAAAGCAAGTACAACCAAAGACACAAGGAGGAAGGAAATAAAGTGGTTGGTCAGGGAAAATAAGTGAATGAGGAATCTGATCATGTAACACAGATGAGGGCATGCGGTTAATCAAATAACAAGTTGTAAGAACAACGTGCCCCCAAAAACTAAAAGGAATATGATAATGGAGGAGGAAAATACGAGCTGTCTTAATAAGATGATGATTCTTACGTTCAGCTACCCCATTTTGTTGAGGTATAGGCCTGAAGGCGATGAAGATCCCATGTTGGGACATAAATGAAATAAAGGGTGCGAGAAAAAGAAATATTCCACTAGCGTTATAACTACGTAACACACGGGAATAAATATTGAATTAGGTCAGAATTTTAGGTATAAGGTATGGAAAAGTAAGAATATAATTCAACTCGATTTTCATTAAAAATAACCAAGTACATCGAGAATAATTATAGTGACCAAAATCTTGAATCCTAAAGTAGACGCAGTTTGACAAGGACCCCAAACATTAGTGTGGACAAGTTCAAAAGGAGATTTTGCTAGATTATTCAAGCGCTTTAGGGAATGAACAGTATGTTTCCAGGCGTGGAGACTCTATACAGTATTTGTGAAGATGGAAAAAGCAGTGACCATCTTCTGGAACTTAGAAAGATTAGGGTGGCCCAAATGATTGTGGATGAGGAGAGGAGCATCAGTGGAAACGCAAACTGTAGAAGATGATTTCGAGGTGAGGTGATAGAGGCCTTGAGACTCACGTCCGATGCCAATCGTCTTCCCCGTACTCCGGTCCTGCAAGGTCACAAATTTATCAGAAAAAATAATGGAGCAGTTAAGAGTACGAGTGATTTTGCTGATGGAAATAAGATTAAAGGACACTCAGGAGTATAAAGGACAAAAGTGAGAGGTAGGGAAGGGAGAGGATGTGCCAAACCAATGCTTTTAGCCTGGGTTCGAAACCATTAGTTAACAAGGTAACAATAGGTAAAGTAGGGGTTCTGGTAGAGAAAAGGATCTTTGTTACGGATATGTGATGGGCGCGGAGTCTGGGAGTCAGGGGTCAAGAGAAGATGTATGAGTAAGACAGGCAAAGGCATTATCGGTCTCGGCAATAGAAGCTGACTTGGCTGCCTGATAGCGAAGATAGTCATCATACTCCTTGTCGGCGGGAATGCGAGATGTGGAGGACCTCGGTCTGGGGTGGCGGAGATCAGGTCGAAGGTGGGTGTGGGCGATGCGGGGAGGCCGTCCATGTGCGAGGAACAACGATCACAAGTGTAGCTAAGCTTATTGCAATAGGTGCAGTGAGGACGTTGTCCTCTACTTTGGTCCTGCTTCGTCCTCGAAGGTTAGTTTGGTAACGAAGAATGCAGTGCTATCAAAAGACAAAGTTTGAGTGGAGGAGATATGGAGGAGGCGAGCAAACACATCATCTAAGGATGGGATTGATGGACTGCCAAGAATCTGATCTCGGAGGTCTCAAGATTCGAACAGAGGCCAATAAGAGTAAGGACCATGAAGAACTTGTCAATCTGCGTTTGTTGAGCCCCAACATCACTGGGAAGAGGCATCAGTGTCAAGAACTCCTCCTTAAGATAGGCAATCTGGCCAATAGAATTAGATAAATTCATGTCCTGTTGTCGGATATTGATAATAGCAAAAGCCACCTTATAAAGACGCTGGATATCATTCGTGTATAGAACTTTTGCTTGATTCCAAAACTTGGAACATGTTTTGTAAGCCCGAAGATGAAGCAAAATTTTTTAATCAACCGACTGCCATATTACGCTACATAGTTGTACATCTATTTTCTTCCATTGCCTTATCGACATTAGGTATAGCATCCTCACGATGTAATAAGATGATCCTCATTAACCTTGTCAGCCCAGACGAGTTACGGTGACTAGAAAGATAATTCTCGCTACCAATCAATTTTTTGATGTGATAGTAGGAGATCGAGAGATAACAAATGTAAAATAGGTTTTTAGTTGCCATATCGAAAGCCGCTAGAGATTGAATCGCGTTTGGATTGAAGAGAGCCGTCTTAGGAAGGCGAATCACGGGTTTGTGGAACTTGAAATCCTTTGTTGTAGAGGCGGAGATGAAGGTGACCCAAGCGAGTGGAAAGAGCGTGACGGGTGCGTGGTGAAATGGAGCAAAAAGGTGGATAAGGAGGGGGCTGGAGGGACCGTCGGAGGGATGGATTTAGCAAGGCTGACGTCGAGACGAGCCTAGATATGAATCTGGAATCCTTTGGAAAGTGGGCCTCATGCCCACATGCGCACCTGCAGCGTTGAGCGTGGAAGAATGACTACTTAGGAGAAGAGCGGCCCATGGCGGCGCGTGGAGGGCTGTTTTTCGATGGGGTTCCCTTCGACGTGTAGATCGGCCTCTTGCGCCTCGGAATTTGAGGTTTCAGAATGGGAGAAGAGGTAGTGGAAAAGTCCGCAAACGGCAAGGAGATCCGACGAGGCAAGAGATTAATAGCGGAGGTGGAAAGAGAATAAAGTGACCGAAAGGAAACAAGATCACCGAAAAAAAAAATTAGGTTTTCCCTTTTAGCTTTGATACCATGTGAAGAGAGAAAAGGGAGAATCCCTAATTTTTATTATATTCACAGAAAAACTTACTATTACATTACATATTGAACTTATATATATATATATATATATATATATATATATATATAACCACTATATATATATATATATATATATATATATATATACATGCTCATGGGTCCCACAATACAGTAAGAAAATAAAAGGAAAAGACTGTACAATATCTAACAGAAAATAATAGTGGCTTAAATTTTAACGTTAATGCCCTGATTACTATTTTTAGATTGCATGGATATGATCTTTCGGAGAATTTTTCCTTTCGTTTTTGCTCTCAATGAATTTGAGGTTGTTTTGATCGTGTAATGATGTTGAGTACTAGGATAAAAAGTGCAGTAACTTTGGCTAAGATTTTTGATGTTTGAGTCACAATATCTAGGTCTTTTACAGTTTGAGTTGGTATCATTGCAAACTGTAACTTTCAAATCTTTCTTTGGGTGGAAATGATAAGAATATCTTTAAAGAATTAAGCTATGTAACCAACTGCGATCTCTATTGCAGAGGCCAGAATCAGAACTTCCATAAAGGGTTATAATTTTCTTGCTTTCTACAGAGCAATTCCTTCGCAAATGCAGCGGTTACACCAGTTTGTAATGTTGCTTTCTTATGAATGATTGTATATACTTGTCTGCTGTTATTTATGAACCTAGCTGTTTCTTTGATGTGATAAATTGAGTAGAAACTTCTTAAAACTTTTATACACTTTATTTATCATTAAACTAATTTTCACCATTAATCTGGATATATCTTTCTTTAAAATATTGGTATACTGATCCCAGCTCCACTTATATAGATTTTAATGTTTTTGATAATTGGGTTCCATTGTAATTTGTGTTATACGTACCTATGAATTAGATTCTAAAAAAAAAAAAAAAAAAGAAACCAAACTAAATTTGTACTTTAGTTTTCGTTTTTATTTGACATGGTTATTAATCACGTTAAAGCATTGGATGTAGAAGAAAGTTTCTTGCGCTGTATAAGTATGATATCTTGAAAACCTAATGAATGTGTTTAAAAACGTGAGAGATGAGAGCAGACAATATCCGTATGATTAGGTGTGGTCGTTACATTATCATCTAAATAGAGAAAAAAGCAACCTACAGATTGGTATGATGATGAATTCTAGGGGTGCAGTCTGCTAATATTTACCAGACATCTCCCTGATAATTTTTAAGCCATTTGAGTTCCGACACTCTTGATTATGGAGATTTGAGAGACTTCGGTCATGATTTGCATTGGAAAGGTAGCAATGTCAGTTCAGAACGTTGTTTGGTTGGGTTATCAATCTTGTGCTCAGCTGAGGATGTTTCAAGTGAATGACTCCAATGAATGGTGTCACAATGAAATTTCTTTTGAAGCAACCTATAGACTCAGCTCAAGTGCATCAAATTTGGTGAAAAAATGTGGGGTATGTCTCATATATGCAGAAGATCTGGAAAGTATACAATGCAGCCCTCCTCTTGGGGGTTCGGGTGACTGTGGCTCAAGAGTAGGAGTCAGCGATCCATGAATGATCCCAAGCTGAAGCTCAAGGGAAAATATTTCCCGGAATGACTATCATCATCCTAACATATTTTTCCAATAACATTCTCTTCTGCTGATTTGCTTATGCGCGGTTCCAGTTATGGTGACTTCCTTTCTTCTATTGTATTGAACTCCTCCAATCTCGTATCTTTCTATTACACCTCTGCGGACCCTTTTGGTAAGTGCCTTCTTTTTTTCAGTTCCTCTCTTAGTGGGTTCATAAAATTGAAGCAATTGAAAATGTTTGAGATGTTTTTATCTCTCATTTTTATTCTATTCTATTATATTTTTCATGTTTTGAGCAAGGATTTTTCGTATGAATCTAACCTTCGATTATTCTGCTGAAATCTGTTTCTTCAGTACTACTCTATGTAAATCTCCAATAATTAGAATTTTGTTTGGCACTGGATGAATATTCTTGTGAGTTGTTTGATTTAGAAGGTCATGCAAATATGTTTTTGGTGTTGAATGCAAGTTTTATGAAATACCCAGCAAATTGCTTGACGAGAAATCATGTTTAGTTTCTGTTAACAATCATAATCTTTACTGTTAGCAATGGCAAATGTATCAAAAATAGAAAAGAACAGGAACCTTCCTAAAATACATCACTTACAAATCATCATGTTATAAATTTATTTGAAATGTCGAGGTACAGGGAAAATAAGGAATTTATTCCCTGAAATATGAACCTCCTAGAATACATAAATACAAAGCAACACGTAACATGTAGTAATTCACTTGTTAAACAAATGATATTCCTAAGTCCTAACAAACTTGTCAATACCCTCTCAAGTTGGTGTATGGATATCAATCGAATATGTTTCCAACTTGCTACTAATCATCTGAAATATATTTCTTAGTAATTCGGTCTTTAGCAAGAGAATATCAGTCGAATTGCCCTTCCATCAATAAATATAATGTTTAGCATGCCAATATTCCTTAGTCATCCACAAACTACAATAATCCCTTGCAAAGTTTATCCTCCATTGCTAGCCAGTGAGGCATTTGATCTTTCAACCCCTGTAAGACAGCCTCAGATTGATCCCGCTCATACTCTAGCTGTGCCCTTTCAACTTCTATCGCATTCAAGCGAACAAGAATCCTGGCCCTCTTGGCCTCAGCCCGTGCATAGTGAAGCAGAGGCTTCACAGCAACAAATTGAGTTCTTAACCAATCAACCTTGACCTGCGCCCTCTCCAAATCACTCAATGTGCTACGAATGAAGGAGATATCTGCATCTGAAAGTTCTTGGGCCGTGTGCTGCTGCATCAGTTGCACAATCTTTACTATGGAGGCTAGAAACTGGGCTCGAAACTGGGGTGCTGTAAAGCAGCAATTGATTATGTCCCATACTTGGTAAATATTTGCTCCAAAATTGATTCACCTTCCAGGGAAGAGGCAAGGTCCTTGAACTTGAACACTGGTTTCCCTGATCCATGCAAACTTTGTGCGCACAAGAGCATGTGCGCCTGTTTGGGAATAGGCCCTTCATCCCTTTTAATCCCTTGGGGAGGAGGTTGTAGGTTTGAAGTCACCAATGTTTTAAAATTGGTCATGGTTGGGATGGGGAGAGTTGGAACTTGGACTGTGGTTGGTGCTATGCTACCTTGAATCTCAGGACTCAAAATGGTGGGAGGTGACAAGTCTGAGCCAATTGTTGCAAAAGAGGATAGTATGGGCATTTCGAAGGCTTTCTCTTTCACTACTACCTCCTCATTAGAAATGTTCCCAAAATCATTAGTATTGTTGTGTTGTAGTACTTCTTCAGTGCCATTTAGTACCTCAACAACCTCTTTGTTGCCATAACTGAATGCCCAATCCTGCAGATTAGTGCTCATTGTATCCTCCTTTTCCTCTTGAGGTTGGGGAGGCATAGACACCTTTCTAGGGTGGAGTGGGGGTAATTTATTTCCCTTTTCAAGACCTTGGGTAGTGCTCATGAGTTTCCAGGCCCCGGTCTGTCCTGTTCTGAGGCCCTCAAATGACTCAGCTGCCATAGTATGAACTACATCTTTTTCTGCTTCAAGTATGGAGGCAGTATGGACCTTGGATGGACCCTGTAAGGCACGGAAAAAAAACAGAGTAAAGAAGGAAATAATTAGTGTCTTTGGAATAACTAACCAACAGAAAAAAAAGAAAAGAAAAGAAAAGAAAGGTGGAAGAAGGAAAAAATGATACATTTATTAAATGATGGGTAGTTCTACTTCTACCTCTTCTTTTGACATTTTGGAGCTGGTTGCTTGAGATTCGACTAGTTCAAATTGATGTTTAGAGCGGATATTCCTTGAAAAAACACCCAAGCGCAATTTATCCCTATCAAGGATGTTCTTATTTGACCTATGATTATGGCTATCAAGATGATGATTATGTTCAAGCTGAAGTTCTGTGATCACCCATTGTCCATTTTCAAGTGTAACTTGGACATGGGCATTGCAACCTGTTCTTGTTTCTTTCCTCTGATACTTGTTTTTTGTCTGATTGGACTGGTTCAAATTCTTGGCCCGGAAACCTTCACAAGAACAGAGAAAAAACCGTCTTTTAATGTTTCCATTTGATAGTCTTTGTACCTTCCCTTTTCTCACTTTAAAACCAATATTCTCTGCATAGTTGTAGTAAAATTTTTCAGCTTCCATCTCTGACCTAAACACCATCCCTCTTAGTGGTATCTCATTACCAACCTCAGCCTCTTCCCCATCTAAATGAACCGGTGATTCAACCTCATCCGCATCATCATCTCTTAACAAGAATGGGTCGAACAGAACTGCTATGTTACCATCCTACCCTGTTTCCAAAAGCAAAAAAGAGTAATTATCAAGGGACAGAGAGTACTCAATGAAAAATATCAATCTCTTCCAGGAAAAAAAAAATGCTATTCCCAATATGAATCTGACCTACATACTTATCAAATATATATATATATATATATATATATATATATATATATATATATATATATATATATATATATATATGTCATATTCACTAGGAATGACACAACAGAGATTAATTGTTAGCCACTGTCCAAATTCTCGCTTTGTGGTATTTAAAAACATTCCCCTCAAGCAAAGCGAACCTCCTATATCCCCGTCCCATCTCTTTATCACTTGAATCATACGTCAAGGGCTATTATTTCTCATATGCATGTTGTGGGTGTTAGATTATATTATTTATTTATTTCCTATTATTGATAGGATCCTTATTGCTAACATTATAGAGTTTGTTCCAGAGGATTCTTTTGACAGTTAAAGGGTATATCAATCTTTTTATGTTTTCTAGTAAGTCTGGATAAACTCCCTTGTTATATAAGTAATTTTCTTATATTAGTTTTCATTGGAATCAAAAGCCTAGTTTTTTTCTTATTCCCAACTGGGGTTTCTTGATTTCCACATAGTATAAATTTGAGGGGATATTAGATTTTACATTATTTAATTATATTCATGGGATTCTTATTCTTATCACTATAGAGTTTGTTTTCTATTATTGATAGGGTTCTTCTAGTACTTAAAATATATATATATATATATATATATATATATATATATATATATATATATAATGTAAATTTATATTAGTTTTCGTTGGAATATTCCTAATTGGGGTTTCGTTTCCTTTTTGATTTTGGGTTGGTCAAAGCAGTTGAGTGATGAATGCACAAGTGAGTGATTTGAGTTGAGTTCTAGTTATAACTTATAAGCTGTTGAGTAGATGATGAGAGCCATAAAATTTCCTCTTCACTGACCATCATCGCCTTGATTGAAGCTAGCTAGCTTTCTACATGGAAGTTGAAAGAAATTGGATGGTGAAGTGAAATGAATTGAACTTACTTGGTTCAGGAACTGATCACTACCCTGCCAAGAGGAATACACATCCGGCCTGGAACCACTGGAACTGTAAATACCATTATTAGAGTTGAATGTGATCGATACATCCCGGTCAAACTGATCTTCAGCATGAGGAGGCATTGAACCCCTTTCTTCTTCGATTGGATCAGCATAGCCGCTTGCTTTCCATCCTTCCTCCTCGGTTAAAGAGTCGTAAGAGGAGTTTCCTGAAACAAATACCAGCTGGGGTTTCGATCCATTTGATTTACAAGCCTCTGGAGGACCTGGATCACTTCTTGCCATGACCGGCGATACTGTCTTTTTGGCCGACACTCGATCTCAGAAATGTATTTATATGAATGTAATCTTCTTGTTGGGGTGTTGACTCACGTGTGGGTTATTCAGATAATAATAAAAAATCAGGGTTCTCAATTTGCTATCGAAATGGATTTATAGATATTCTAGTCATTATAGGATTATTAAATATATAAGTTTTGAACTGATTCATTATATCATTAATGAATTTGATTATATGTTTTTATTAAATATATTGCTAGTTTAAATCTATCAAATTATTTCTCTTTTCGTAAAAATAAAACTCTATTTTTATTTTATTTACATTTATTAAATTGCTTTTGTTAAAAAAGGAAAAAATATTGTGGCCTTTGTGGTCCGGTCATTGTTTATTTGCAGTCTTGCTATTAGTCAATGACATCTAATCTAGAAGGAGCATAATTTTTATGAAAGCAGTCACTCGAGAGGAGTTCATTGGTCAAAATTCAAGAACGAACTAATAATTGAAGGTGGGTGGGTTTAAGACTTTTCGCTGTCTAACTTTATCACCCACCTTTTTATTTTATTTCGAAAGATCACCCACCTTTTTATTCTAATCACCTTTTATCCTAATCACATTTTTCGAATAACTCCCACATTTTTTTTGTATATTCTAATATTCATCTATTCTTCCTAGGCTCCTTTCTTTCTCTCAACATTTGGCCTAAAATTATCACATATTGTACATTTATCTTATTCTTCTCACGCTCCTCATTTTCTTTGTTACATTTTTAAAATAATCTTTTTTATTAATTAATAAGTATGCTTCATAATCATTTTATTTATTTTAATGAACTAATTTATCTTTTTGAGAAAATTCTCATTCATTTGAATATTTATTTTTAATTTTGAATCATATAATTTTTTTAGTCTTGCCAGTGCATCTGCGAAATACGTTTTAAGTTATGCAATATCGACTAATCACTTATGCAATTGAGAGGCAGGGCTAGTAAGTTTTCTTATATAGCAGCGATTGCGTTCATGGGAACTGGCTGAATCGGCTGGTTAAATTAGGAGGCGCCAGTAATCTAAGTGTAAATGTTTGGTGATCGAGGTCACATAATGATAGTTGCTCTATCCCACAGAATTTTTATAGTACTAACCTAGATCATAAGATGAGATATATGATCAAAATTAGCCAACAATAATTACTCACCAACTTTAGTAACCACTCCGCAAATGATTTTTAATGAAAAAAACTCTTTTACAAAAAAAAAAAATTTCTAAAAACCACAATAACTTTTACAAGCCTCTAGAGGACCTGGATCACTTGTTGCCATGACCGGGGGATACTCTTTGTCTTTTTGGGACTGTGTCTCATAAATATATTTATATGAATATGTAACCACTAGCACTCTCATTTTTGGTATAATAGTCTATGATTAGTCTATTTTTGGTTGTATTTGGTTTTTGGAAAATAACAAGGAAAGAAAAAAAAAAAGTAAGAAAAATAATTTTTTGGTTTCTTATATTTGATTGTATTTCATTTTCTTAAAAACGGGAGGAATGTGTTCTACTAAGACATAAAATAATGCAACAAGTAGAATAAGTAAAGGCAAAAAAGTAAGAGAACACAAAATTTAATGAGCTTCAGTATAAATACCTATGTTCTCGGGCGCTATCGAGCAAACATTAATTAAAGAAAATTATGACTTGAAGTAGCCAAATCGATTCACAACGAATTGGTAAAAAAATGCATCTTTCGAAACAATTGGGCAATATGCATAATCACGCAAGAAGATGGAAAAAAGGTGCAAATATTACAAAGAGGGAAAAACTCCTTTTATAAGTTAGGAGAGCAAACCCACTTTTTAACCGATATGAGATTTGCATGTAAGACAAAATATAACAAATCTCCACCTTGATGAATATGTTAATCCCATCTTGAAACTTCTCTTTAACAAAAGTTGCAACGTCTTGAATCGTGACAATATGTGATCAAACTTCCATGATGTTGATCAGTCCGGCCTTGACAGTTGAACTTGATCACCGTTACCACCTTAATCAACAAATTTGCGGGATTTTTAAACAATCCCGAATCTTTTGAAGTAAGATTATGCTGGCTAATAATCTCACACAAACTTATAACGGCATCAATATGCTTTGTATTCCAACATTGGTGTTCTGAAAGAGTAAACACATAGCAGGTTGTTGATTGTCATTTATCAGAGTCATAAGTGCGATTTGAGATAATGACCGATAGCATCACGATCACATGTATCATCTTGCTCAGAATCGCCAACATACGGTTTTGATCAAGTCAGTAGAGCCCATTTTCATTACTACCAATGTCCTTTACCAGGATCATGCCTACACTTGCTCACTATTCCAAATGCAAGCCCCAAACATCTATGTCACAAACCAGTAATCTCTAAATCTTCTGCTTTCACAGAGAGCAGGTATTTTCTCACAATCATTGTCCTAGCATTATAGTAATACAATTTATTTCTTCTTATGCCTTTCATAACCAAAAGAGCTTCTGAAATGACATTTAGAACTCCATCTCGAATAATCATGACAAGGCCTTTAGACTCTAAAGCCCCTAAAAAGATGAGATTCTTTTTAAACTTCGGTACATACTGAACATCTGTCAGAACTCTAATTGATCCATCATGATTCCTCAACTGGATTGAACTCGTCCCTATGATATAACTAACATCACCACTACCCACATAAACAACTTCATCATCAACTTGTTGAAACTTGAAGAATCACTCCTTCTGTGGACACATATGATAGGTACAACCCGAATCCAAAATCCATTCATCAAAACCAACAATAGTTTGATGACAAACTAAACAGAACTTAAAATCACTAGAGTCACCCCGACGCTCAATGACATGCGCATCAGACAGAGACTTGCCCTTATCCTTCTTTTGCAACTTAGGACAATCTTTCTTCCAATGGCCCTCTTCATGACAAAAGGCACACTCATATTTTCCTAGTCTATTATTTGATGTTACCTTTCCCCCTTTTTCCCATTTCTTATTTTGACTATGACCTCTCACTGTCAATGCTTCTACTGACTCATCTCGATGTTCTCTTTGATATTTCTTCCGAATTTTATAATTTAACAATGCATAACAAACTTCTTCGAAAGAAAGTTTTTCCTTCCCATGAATAAGGGTAATACAAAGATGATCCAACTCATCAGGAAGAGAACTAATCAATAACATAGCCTTATGTTCATCTTTGAAGGTCTCATCTAAGTTTAATAAATCAACAATTAATTTATTAAACTCATTAATATAGGGACTAATGCTCATACCTGATTTTAACTGGAGATGGAGTAATCTCTTCAACAGGTACAACCGATTCTCATTGCTTTCCTTCATATATTTATTTTCTAGCGCTTTCCATAAACTATAGACAGACGTCTCTTGTAGAAACATACACCTCTACTATTTAGCTAGACAAGAATGGATCAACCCATAAGTTTTTATGTTAAGCCTTTCCTACTCACTTTCCCGGGTATCATCTAGTCTTGTTTCTTTCAAAACTTGATCTAGCATATACGTTTATCCATCCTTATCCACTCTTCAATAAAATTATTCAGTCGACAAAGTTTTAACATCACTTTTGCATTTGTGATTGCTATTTTGGCCCATTTAATAAATGCTTCACCTGACTACATCGGCGTATACTGAGGTGGTTCCCGGAAAAGATTGAGTGATCACCATAGTCCTACTTAGACTAGTCTCCTTAGATAGAACAAAAGTTCCCGAAAATTTGGATTGGTTGAATGATGTCAAATACCAATCTCCTTGGCGAACTTCGCGGATATTCGGATAATGGAGCTTCACTTGAACAAATTTCAAGTACAACATGATTGAAGAGAACATATTTCGATGTGGAAGATCGGCTGCGTTGCGACCACGAGCATGCCTGCTTCATGAACATATTTTCAACTAATAATGGATTGAAAATTTCTTATGTGGAAAATCGAGCTACATTGTAACCACATAGCATATTTATAAAAGAACCTAAAGCTCTAATACCACTTGTTGTGCAAACACACCAAATGTCTGACAAGTAGAATAGCCCAAAGACTTTAAAAGAAAGAAACGTGAAGGAATTTGACGAGGTTGATATAAATATCTACGTCTTTGGGTCTTCATTGAGCAGCTGGTGTCAAGAGAATTACAAAGCGGGTTCTGAATCGATTTCTATCTGAATTAAGTAGAAAGTAAATGCGACAATTGGGAGGCGATCTTCTGAATACCCTAAAGAATATGGGGAAGAGGTGCAGATATTATAAAGAGGGAAAAACCCTTTTATATGCTAGGAGGTAAAAGCAAACCTACTTTTTAACCGATATTAGATTTTTATATAAGAAAAAATATAACAGGATGAACATACGGTCTAACCAAGTTCAAATCCAGAAGAGAGTACTATAATGTAATATACAAAGTGAATAGATGACAAAAAAAATTTAAAAATTAAATATAAATAAAATTAGTTAAAAATTTATATATCTTTAAATGATTTAATTTTATATTGATGAATTAAATAAATAAAATTAATGTAGTAATGGCTAGAAAATGTAATTTTTTGAAAAATGGTAAAAAATGATAATTTATTCGAAATGCAGAATTTTACAGATCTCGGATGACAAAAGCCGGACTTCAGATTGGAATCCTACCGTGAAATCTAGTTCTGGCGTTGAATTTCGTCAGTGCGAGATAGTCGGAATTTCATGTTTTTCGAAGCCTTAAAGTGGTCACGGGGCAGCAACGCATTTGAGTGGCTGAGAGGTGCCATGTGCCGTATGTAGAATGAGTTAACGTGAGGCACAGTGTGGTATAGGTGACATGTGGCGTCATGTCGTGGAGGAAATCCACTATTAAGGATAAGTGGATGGGAAGAAATCAAAGCTGATAAGAAATGGACATGTGGCAAGTGAGATGACATCCCCTTGACACTAGCTACTCTAACTGTTTGGGAAGAAGAAAGAAACGAAACAAGGAAAGGGAGAAAGGTTTAGAGAGAGTGTACACGCCTGCAGATTTTAAGTGATCGGTCAATGGCTCAATGACGAGAAGCAAAGTTAGTCGATCTTTGCCAAAGAATTTACGGCGTGGAATGCCGTGTGGAGTTTCGGAAACTCCGAGAGGTAGAGGGTCTTACTCTCTTGGATATTCTTTGTTTAAAGGCCATGAAAATGGTTTTGGGTGTTGTGAGGCTTTGGAAATGACCATGGATTTTGGTTTCAAAGAAGTGGAACCGATGCTGAATGAGGGGGCTGTCCATGGACAACCCACGTATTGTTATGGGACTGTTAAAAATCCGGATTAATGGTTGGACTGAAAATTTGTCCATGTGTTTTGCTTGCATGTTATTGCTTGAATGGAATGGCTTGAAATGTGTATAGGAAATGATATGTTAATGCATGCTAATTGATGTGTTAACATGAATGTTTGAATTATATGAAATATAATTGTGTGTGAGCCATTGGAATTGGATGTATGAATTGGCATTATTGCATTCATGTGCATGGTGACATCGCGTCGAGTCGGGTGTGGGTGCACGACATGGTTGTTCACCACTCTTGGTGAACGTGGGTTGAGTTTGTCTTTGGGACTACGTCCAATAAAGACTCATAGTTCAAATTATGAAATGAGAAATAATTAATGTGTGTTGGGCGTTCTTGGAACTCGGGTGTAGGAGACCCGTGGTATTATCCGAAAAGTCTTGCATGGGTGTGAGAGACCCGAATGGGTGTGAGAGACTCGAATGGGTGTAAAAGACCCGAATGGGTGTAAAGACCCTGAGCGGTGTAAAAGACGAATGGAGTGTAAAGACCACGTTACTATCCGAAAAGATTTTGCATGGGTGTAGAGACCCGCTGGTCTTATCAGAAAGTTTTGTTGCCCAAGAGAAAACACACGGTCAGGTTTATCACTTAGACCTAGAGTTGAGTGATAGGAGTCGGGGTTGACTCGGGATGGGTTACCCATTGGCAAATTGCATTGGGTGTTGGGGAGTTGACAAAGGCTCGGTAATTGGGTGTCATTGGCATTACCAGTGACGATTGTCACACTTGGCTTAGTCGTGTGTGAGGGAGTCGGTGAGTGACTCAGGGTAAGGGCATGGAAAACATTTCATGCATGATGTAAATTATTCCATGTATGCATTGCTAATTGTATGGAATGTAGATGTTGTGATGTGGCATTGCATGCATTTAGGTGGGGAAGTAGCCGCGTAGGAGAATTATTTGCGGGCGTTGCTCGTCCATCGTGGGATCCCGCTTTCAGTACGGGGGTATTCGGGAAGGCGGCCCATTCATTGGGGTCGACTTTTTTTGAGAAGAGAGTAGACATGTGACTTTGATTTATATTTTTGTAGAACATGTACTAAACATTTTGATTTATGCGTGTTTTGTATAAGAGTGTAATAGCTCTTGAAGCTGATGAAATATAGTTGATTATATTTTGATGAGTATGGATGCATGGGCTAGGCGAGTGGCCATTTTACTCCATGTATGAGTCTCATGATATGGGGCATAGGTTTACGTGGGTTGACGGTGGTGTGGGACCTCTGAGTTCGGGAGCGTCACATTTAGAATAATAAATACAAATAATATATTGATTTAACTTTATTTTTCTCATATTTTTCTTTTCTAGTCCCTTTTTCTTTAGCGAATTGATTTTTAATCGTGCTTGAGTGCAGTATACCTCTACATCTCTTTATATTGTTTTCTTTCTCAATAAAGTGCTTCCTCCACACAAATTTGAGTTTTTAATTTTTTTTTTCATGATTTCATCGTTGTCTTGTTACGGTGTTTACTTGTGTGTGGGAGATTCAGATGGTAAAGCATTCGATCAGACAAATACAACAAATCAAATTATGGTTGTCAATATACCATAGAATTGGAGTTATATGTGTTGGGTGTGTACCCAAAAGTCTCACAATGTCCCACATGGGTTACGAATGATAAGGCTTATGAGTATATAAGCATGGATAACATTCAATTTGTATGAGGCCTTGTGGGGAGAAGCCTAAAAACAAAATCATGAGGGCTGAGGCCCAAAGTGGACAGTATCATAGCAATGTGTGGATAGGGAAGGGTCCATGAGGTTCCCCAACAACTGGTATTAGAGTCGAGTTCATGCTTAACTGTGTGGGTGCAAACTGAACAAAATGGTGTGATAAGCCCCCCTGGTAGATGATGCTTCATGTACGACGTGTGCCCAAACATAGTGAATGAAATCTTGGTTTAAGGAGAGGCCCGGTGGAACTTTGTTCGAGGGGAGGATTGTTGGTTATGTGCCCAAAAGTCTCATAATGTCCCACATTGGTTACAAATGAGAAGGCTTGTGAGTATATAAAGCATAGATAACATCCGATTGATATGAGACATTTTGGGGCGCAAACAAAGCGCGGGGTGCTTGGGCTCAAGTGGGCCAATCACCATCTGTGTGGATAAGGAAATGAATTAACGAGGTTTTCGACAAATGGTATCGGAGCGGGGAACTCAAGCAATCGTGTGGGTGGAAGCGGGAAACAAAAATGATGTAGTGGGCCCGCTTGGCGGGTTGATCTTGAGTAAGGCGTGTCGTAAAGACTTGGTGAAGAAATCCCTGTGAATTTGAAGGAGAACTTGGTGGGCTTTGTTCGAGGGAAGGTGTTGGGTATGCGTAAGAAGTTTCGCAAATGTTACACATCGGTTAGGAATGTGAATCTTTTTATGAGTATATAACGTGAATAACGTTAAATTTGTATGAAACTTTTAGGAGAAAAGTAGAAAACAATGTGAGAACTTTGAAGTACAGTGGACAATATAACATCAATGTGGATAGGAATTGGTTCATGAGGGCTTCCCAACAATAGGTATTCTAATTATTATAGAATTATTAAATATGTAGGATTTGAGAACTGTCGTTATCTTTATTAAGCTTAGATGATCTTACGTATTACAGAGTTTTAACGATTTTGATTATATGTTTTTATAGATAGTATTAATAGTTTGAATCAATAAAATTATTTCTCTTTTAAAAAAAAAAACTTTTTTTTTATTTTATTTATATTTTTTAATTGTTTTTGTTAAAATATTTATATAGCCTTTGTGTTCTGGTCGTTGTTTCTTTGCAGTCTTGCTGTTAGTCAATGGCATCTAATCTAGGAGGAGCAGAATTTTTATGAAAGCATTCACAGGAGAGGACTTCATTGGTCAAGCACGAACGCAGAGATAATAATTGAAGGTGGGTGGGTTTGATACTTGTCGCTGTCTGACTTTATCACCTACCTTTTTATCATAATCACTTTTTTTTCGGATAACTCCCACATATTTTGTATATTCTAATATTCATCTATTCTTCCTAGACTCCTTTTTGTTTTCTCCACATTTGACCTAAAGTTCTCACATATTGTACATTTATCATATTCTTCTCCCGCTCCTCATTTTCATTGTTACTCATTTCCTTTTTACATTTTTTAAAATTATCTTTTTTATTAATTAATAAGTATGCTTCATAATCATTTTATTTAGGAAAAACTTCCCAATATAGAACTATTTGAAAAATGAGGCTCAAAGAATTTTATTTGAGGCCCAATCTAGCTTTTGAATAAATATTTGATAAAAAAGATTAAAAAATTGATAGAAAAGCCTTCTCCAATGGTGCAGTTGGAATGCTAAAACTGATTTGGAAGGAAATATTTTTATAGTTAGCAATTTATAAAGAAGTTGGTATTAGAAGATAATAATGGTGCGGTTGTAAATTAGCAATTTAATTGTTAATTTTTTGTATATTTAGGAAAGTGACTATTAGTAGTTATTCTTTCCTAAACTTAGTTATTTAGTTTCTTGATTTGTTCATATGCTGTAAACTTTATAAAGAAGATAATAATCTCAATGAATATATGTATTCTTTCTGTACAACCTTATTTTTCAAGTTGGTATTAGAGCCTACAGTTTGCATACTGAAACCCCTCATTCTTCCTCTTTTTTCAATTTCTACTCCTTTTGAAACCATGTCATAAACTTCAGCAGAGTCCACTATTGTTCCCCAACCTGCTCTGAACAATCACAGTATCATTGATTCTTCAAAAATCAGTGCAACCTCATCAGAATCTCACTCTATCTAGATCATCATGATGCTCTTGAATGGTGATAACTATATGAGATGGAGTCAATAAGTTCGAATGTATATCAGGGGACGAGGAAAGATGGGCTACTTGATTGGCGAAAAAGAGGCTCTTGTAGTGAATAATCTAAACTATGCCACATAGGATGTTGAGAATTCCATGGTGATGACGTTGCTCGTGAACTCTATGGAAGAAGATCTTAGCTCCAATCACATGTGTTATCCAACAGCATGGGAGATTTGGTGAGAATGTAAATCAGATGTATTATGATATAGGGAATCAATCATAGATCTTTGAATTAACCCTCAAACTCGGTGAGATAAGAGAAGGAGAGGACAACGTCACAAAGTACTTCAATTCCGTGAAACGGATTTGGCAAGATCATGACCTCTTCAACACTTATGAGTGAAAATCTACCGAGGATGGATGTCGCCATAAAAAGACCGTGGAGGACAATAGAACCTTCAAGTTCTTGGCTGGCCTTAATGTTGAGTTTGATGAGGTAAGGGGAGAATTATTGGAAGACAACCCTTGCCTTCAATTGGTGAAGTTTTTTCAGAAGTTAGAAGAGAAGAAAGTTGAAGGAATGTGATGTTTGGCAAGAATAGACTTAGAGTTACTTTTGAAGGTTAAGCCTTGGTTACCACATGTAGAGGCTATAACAGAGGCCCTTCATTTCAGCGTAAATCATATGAACAACAATGAGTTTGGTGTGATTTTTGCAACAAGACTTGCCATACCCGTGAGAAATATTGGAAAATCCATGGGAAACTAGCAAATTGGAAAGGAAAAATAGGTGGAAAGGAAAATTAAGGCCGAGCATTACCTACTACAAATGAGGCCGAAACCAGCCCCTTAACCATGGAGCAAATGGAGCACCTTCTTGCATTGTTGAAAACCTACTCAATATTTTGTATTCCTAGAGTTTATGTGGCACACACTAGTAATAAAGTATATGCTCTATCTTATCGTTTTAAATCTACTCCATGGATAATTGATTCTAGTGCATATGACCACATGACCAATTCCTCAAACATATTTGAATCCTATTCTTCATGTGCTGGAAAAAAAAAGGTTAGGATAGCTGATGGTAATTTCTCACCTATTGTAGGAAAAGGTCTGATAAAAAATTATGAGGAAATAGATCTTATATATGTCCTCCATGTTCTTAAACTTGCTTAAAACCTCTTGTAATTTAGAAAATGATCTAAAGATTCTAATTGTTGTGTCATCTTCTATGAATCTCATTATGTTTTTAGGACCGAAGCTCAAGGAAGATGGTTGGTATTGCTAGGATGATCAATAGTCTCTATTACTTCGAGGACACTTTACCTAGTAATAAAATTGCTCAAGGATTAAGTAGTATTATTTCTCTTTCCATTCGTGATAAATAATGGTTTGGCATTGTAGATTAGGCCATCTTAGTTATTCATATTTAAAACAAATATGTTTATAGTGTTATTTAAGAATGTGGTTGATCCTTCATCATTTCAAAGCGAAAGTTGTTTATTGGCAAAGAGTCAACGTAAACCCTACATTCCAAAACCCTACTATGTATCAAAACCATTTTATTTTTTTCATAGTGACATTTGGGGACCTTCCAAAGTAAACACAATTTCAAGAAAAAAAATGGTTTGTGACTTTTATAGACGATCACACTCATCTTTGGTGGGTATATTTAATAAGGGAAAAATATGAAATAAAAAGGATTTTTAAAGAAAATTTCAAACTGATTGAAAGCCAATTTCGAACAAAAATCAGTATTTTGAGATTTGATAATGGAACAGAGTACTTTAATAAAGTTTTGGAGGCCATTTTGAATGAGAAAGGAATTTTACACCATTGCACATGTTCTGATACCCATAAATAGAATGGAATTGCTAAACGTAAAAATAAACACTTGTTAGAAGTAGCTGATAGGTGTGAATCATGCTAGCATTTATAGCGTGTTTGCATGTATTTTTGTAACCTAAATGCTAGATTCACACCCATATTATTAAAGATTACACTAATCCCCCATATGCTCATGTTTTGTAGGACTAGAAGAAAAATCAAGCAAAGTGATGGAGAAATCAAGTTAAGAGGAAGTGCGATCAGACGGCGAGGGGGCTCAGTAGAAGCTAGGAAGCCCCGACAAAGCGAAAGAGGAGCCTCGGGTTTGCCAGAGGCGAAGGCCCGACCGTCGTGGCGAAGAAGAAGGTTATATAGCGAAGTATTCTTTACCGTGAAAGGAAGAACCTGACAAGATGATGCTCTCGAGTTAAGCGCGTGACGCCTCCACCACAGCAAGCTACCCTTCGCCGCCTTGCGAAGAGGTTCGCGAGCGAATCTAGCCGTCGAGTGAAGGGGACTATGTAGAAAGATGACAAACAACCCAGCCGCCACATGAAAGAACATTGGCACGGGCTGTGACCTTCATTTTTAGCCCATCATTGGCCCATTTTCCATTGCCTATAAATATATGTATTTGAGACTTGTTTAGGGTTCGGTTTTTGGGGGAGAGAACACCCTTCTTAGGGTTTCTTCTCTCTTCTTCTTGAATCACTCTAGGGTTTTTAGATTTTCTTGAGTTTCACCTTGTTTTTGGAGCTGATTTTGAAGAATTAGCTACTAGAACTCTTACTGTTGTAGAGTAGAGTTGAGGCAATTTAAATCTCTCATTTGTTTTGTATCTCTAAACTTTTCTCTCTTTATTAATATTTCATTATTATGTTTATGTTAAACATGGTTTTGTTGGATTTCTTGGTTGTAATGAGTGGTTAAACTCTTCTCTAGGGTTGATTATTGAAGTTGATGCTTGATTTATATATCTTTTAGAATGGTTTTGTGAACTCATACTTGTGTGGATGTTAGTTGGTGTAGTTCTTAGGATTATTATGGTTTAAAATAATTAATCCATACCGAGTTAGGTCCCGATCCTATACTAGAGCATCATGGTGGCCTTGGATTATGTACCACTAAAATCTGGTCCCGAGTCTCTTAAGGTATGAATTAGTTATTAAAAATACTAATTGAAACCTGTCAGAAAGAAGTCCTGAAATTAAGGAATGCCTGGTATTAGATGGATTTCATTAGGGTAGCACCATCTCGCCATTATCTTGAGGATGGTATCAGACAGAGGTGATCGATTTGAGTGTAGTTCAGGTAGTTCTATTGTATGGACCGAGAGGTGACCAATAGGATTCCCAAAGAAAGCATTTCCTTATAAAAGTACCATACTTAATGACCTAGATGGATCAAAAGGAGAATAGGGAGTGGTTATGAGAAGTGAGGGGACACGAGTGTAAACCTCCTCCCAGGTTTCCTTGGACAAACACGTGTATCTTTTCATTAAACCATCGCTTCAAGATATAAATTATAATTGCATCAATGGATTATAATTATTACTAGTATCATTCCCTGGCTTTCTTTAAAAATATAAACCATTTACTTGAATCTTATAAAATAAATTTTAGATTTGTTTTGTTTTTAGTTAGTTTAGAAAACTCCTCTTTCACCCAATCATCGAGTTGCTCAAATAGTGAATGACTTCAGTAGTCAGGGTACTCAATCCTTGCTAAAACCATACCTTCCTTGTGCAGGATGGATGTCGAAGACTTGTTAGTCCATTGTATTATATCTTTGACTGTGTTGTGGAAATCACTAACAAATTTTTAGGCGTTATTATGAGGACTTAAATAAGCCTTTGTAGTAACTCTGCGATATTAAATAATCAGCATGGGCTATGATGTTTTACATGAATATCCCAAGATACTTATAGGGGATGCCATACTAATTGCTTCTTATTTATTCAATAGGATGCTTACAAAGGTTTTGTAGTATACTACTCATTTGATGTGTTTGAAAAGGTATTTCCAAAATCTCGAATCAATTTTGAATCGCCCTTGAAGATATTTGGTTGCATTGCATATGTGCACATTTCGAAAAGGTTAAGATCTAAATTAGATCCAAGGGTAGAAAAATGTGTTTTGTAGGATATACTCCTAATAATAAAAATGGTTACAAATGCTTTAATTCTCTCACAAAACGTTTTTACATGACTATAGATGTTGCCTTCATAGAAAATGTCCCATATTTTACCAAAAATTTAGTTAAGGGGGAGGAACTAATGGAACTAAAATTTTGGGAAATTTAGGAACCTTTTCCTGTTATTATCCTTGTTATTTCTCTTTGAAAAGAAAATAAAGATACCAAGTTGCTAAATCCGAATATGAAATTGGTTCCTCACAAGAAGAAATACCATAAATAAAAAATAGAAAGAATCTTGAGCATGTGGTTTATTCAAGGAAAAAGGTCATTGGAAGAAGTAAAGACCACTCGATGATCCAATTACATGGTCAACCTAAAGCCTTGAGCGATGGCTCTTTAAATGCCTTAGGTAATCCTTCTTCCCTTTCTATTCCTAATCCTTCTTCTCTTTCTATTCCTATTCCTGTTACTGATCTAAGTGTACAAACATAAAACTGAACTTGAATGAACCTAAACATCTATTCATAACTAATTCACGCACAAAATATGACTTGACCTCGATTGCTCTTGAAAGGGGCACATTATGAACCACCTAACTGTGATGGAACTCGTGATACATTAATCTTGGAAGAACAACTCTAGTCTTTGGCTTAGATGGATGACCTCGACCCATTGCTTATAGTGAAGTAGGAACCTTGGTATTCGAGGATGCCATAATCAGTGATGGAGATTCGATTGATAAGTCTTTGATGAATGCCACGGAATAACCGATAAGTTCGAAGAGTTCTTTCAAGAACCATAAAGAAATTTAACTCACAGTTTTTATTAAAACGTAATATCTAAAAAACAGGGATAACACGCTATAAATAGGCCCAAAAATTTGAAGAACAAAACAAGGTCGAGTCCGCAAGAAAGTAAATATTTGACCAACCTGAGAAAGGAAACTAACATATTCTAAACTATACACCTTAAATGTCCATAAGAAAAGAAAACTAGATAATTTAGGACAAGACTTAGTAATAAAATAAAAAGCAAATCAACAGCAAATCAGGACCAAATCAGCATCAAAGTAGGAACAAATCAGCACTAAATCAACTCCTAAATAGCAGCAAATCAACAAGTCAAAAACGCCTTGGCTCTTGGTCAAAATCTGGATTTACTTTGATGACGTAGACCATCTTTCTTTCCTCTTTGGAGTTGAACACGTGAGCTTTTCCATGGGCATCTGGTCAAAGCATTAAGGGCTTCTTTTGAATCTCTTCTTGGCTCACAGCTCTTTGTCATGTCGGGCGATGGATTTAAGCAATTCGCCACTCCTCCCTAGCCATGCCTCCATCATTCCCCTCCTCTTGAAAAGGATTTGTCCTCAAAGGACTCAAGTAAGTGACATTAAAAGTAGCACTTACATTATACTCACCGGGAAAATCTAGCTTGTAAGCATTGTCATTGATGCACTCGAGGACTTGAAAATGACAATCGCCTCTAGGAAGCAACTTGGAACACCTTTGTGCGGGAAATCTTTCTTTGCACATGTGCTGAGCCCGATCTCCGGGTTGAACTGACTTGGCGACTCCTTTGTGCTTGTTGGGATGTTGCTCTGTCGCCCGGCAATGTTGAGTATTGCCTTCGATGAAGCTTAAAGTCATCTATTTTAAGTCCATTTTCTGATTGATTTTATAAAAAAGCCCGAGATTTATATCACGAGAATATGGAATACTTCACTAAGCTATTTGTCTGCAGAATTGACGAGTGCGGGTAAAGGAGTAGAATGTCGTGCGACGATGCGATATAGCGTGAAGGAAGTTGCGGCGAGGAAGGCGCAAAGTTAAAGGATTTGATGTTGTGAAGCCTTTAAAGCAATTGAAATACATATTAAGGTTGCGACTACAAAGCTCGATCAGCGAATGAGTATGATTCAGAATAACGGTACGGCGTGAAGAAAACTCAAAGTCAGCAACCCGAGGAATTGATGAAGAAGAAGACATGATGTTGTGACATCATTGGAGTCGCGGCGAGTGCAAACCCGGTCTGCGGTGGATAATGAGATCGTGACGCAGAAATCGCGGCGGAAGATGATAAGCAGTGGCCGAACATTTATGTCACGACATGCGGATGCGATCGCGACATCAGCACATTGAATCAAAGTAACGATGGCGACATCGACTTACCGAAACTAAGGTAGCGACATCATCTGACTAGAAGATAGTATAACATCAATTACGAAAAGAAGGTGCGAACAAGATCAAAGTAATGGCGACATCGCTCTGAAAGTGGCGACATCGTTGGCGATCGCGACGCGGTGTAAGAAAGAAGGTGACAACGCGCACGGTTGGCCGGCGACATCTTCAAAGACTTGAAGTGTGACATCATTGGCGATTGCGACAGCGAGAACCAGGAAACGATTAGCGACATCGCAAAGAGGTTGCAACATCATTTGAAGACCCGGGGAGAAGGTCGCTGACGAGCATTCTTATTTGTCGAGCATCGATTGAGAGGTAAGGTCGGCGCGTCGATTCACCAAGACATGTATCGCGACCCGAACAAGGAAAACCTGCGACAAAGGCCCGAGACAACGAGGTCACGACAAAGGAGCTTCGATATCGCGGCCAGTAATAAAGCTGGGCCAGTTTGCGAAATCCACAATGAGGTTCATCAGAGTGGGGCGACTTGAACCACGTAAATATGCGACTCTTTCTGAAGAAGCCTTGACTCGACTTGAAGAGAGATGCGGGTGGGTGAAGGCTCTGTATTGTGTATTATTTTAGATTAGTTTTTCTTTATTTCAAATTTGGATACGAATGTTAGGCGTTAGGGTTTAGTGAATGCGAGAATTCTAATTTCCTTCAAGTCTTATGCGGTTGTTTGGTTGAGACAATTTTGGAGTCGAACTACCGATTGCCTACTTGATTGCTTTCTTGATCGGTAAGCTATTGTATGGTGTAATCTAGTGATTTAAACCCGGCTTCCATTGAATTAGCCTTTATCGTCGAGAGAAATTATCTTTCTGCGGAATTTTATTCATTAATGTTGAATTTCAGTTTGTAAATCTACTTGCTAGTGTTGTGTATTTTCTATTATTGATCTCAATATCAGTGTCTCATGCCATTAGAGTTATTTCAAGCTCACGATTCCCGAGAGGCCTACGATTGACCGCGGAGAAGGCATTCACGAGTGATGAACAATTTAGAAGGTATGTTAACACGATATTGTTGATGAATGATAACTCTGTGAAATTAAAGCGATAAATCCTCTTCTCCACTTGGAGGCGAGAATGAGTTGAGCTATTTATCTAATTTAAGCTTTACTTGGAGTTCACTGATTCGAATAGTGAATTTGATAAGTGTTAGAGGTTGTCGAGGAAAGGATGGTGACTAATTTTGAGGGAAGAGAAACGGTGCCAGTGTGAAGCACATGCAATGGCCAAATCTAAGGAGCTAAGGTTTACCTGAGTCCGTATTGAAGCCAGGTGTAGTATTGAGAAGAAAATGCCCGAGCCGAGGCAACCCCGGATTAAAGTGGAGTTATCGCACTACATGTGAGAAGCAGGTGAATTAGATAATGAAGGTGGGATTTGGAGAGATCGGTATGTATCATATTCCTTGGACTAGTTTCATACGAGATTCAATGAGCAAACACGGTAATCTGAAATTGATGTTTCACAATATTTGTATTTTCAATGCTCCCTTTAAAAATAAGCTGTTGACCTAAATTTGTAAATTTATTATTTAATTATTAAATTCATTTGTTCTCATTTAAATTCTTTTGTTTTTTAAGTTTTCATAATTTAAGGCTATCAAATGCGATTCAAATGAGTACATCATAGTCAAATAGTATAAAGATTAGTGATCGAAATTTGATTGATTGAAAATTCTTGGAATCTCGTGGGATCGATATCACGGACTTAAATCCATTTATTACTTGTTTGACACATTGCATGCGGGATCTTGGATCAAAATCGAGAAAGAATTTTATCTAATGTAAGGAAAGCGATTTAATGAGTATACTTGCAATGAAATATAATCAACAAGTTTCATGGCATTATTCTTTGAGGATTAGACAATAGTCATTGGTAATAACGTCATAAATTTGTATATGCCTTTGATCCGTGTCATCGAGTTTATGGCTTGTGATACTTAGGGATCGAAAATTTAGTAGATCAATATTGAGACGAAAGAAATGCTAATTTGGTATTCTAAAGAAAAATTTAAAATAGTTTTCAAGCGTTGGTTATCTTTAGCCCTTAACCTTTAACAAACCATATTGAAAATATTTGTTGGCACGACTAATCTGATAATGTAGTGTGTTTGATTTTAGGAAAAACTTTAATGCATAAAAACAGTTTCTTGATATGATTCCAGTGAATCTTGAATTAGAAAGAACACTTAGAAGCTTGAGAAAAACGAAAAGGCGAAGAAAAGAAGCTTCGATAAAGCGGATGAGCGAAACGGTGAAGAATGACGGCGAGAAGGCCTCGATCAGCGTCTGATAAGGACTTTTGGAACTGATATTCGGGATATGAATGCTGCGCAATCGACGACCCTCTGATAGATCCGCGAGTAATTTTGAGCGAAGCGATGGCAGTTACAATGGTTGAAACAACAACAGTTTCTTGGTCATCGAAGACGAGCCAAGGCATGTGAAGGTTTCTCGGGATGCATGGCTGCAGTGAAATTGAATGGGTGAGACAGAATTAAGTAAATTGCATTTATTCCCACATTTTCTCTAAGAGATATAACTGACCACATGGTATGATTCTCTACCGTATGGATTGTTGATACTTAGGAGGAGCTTGTAAACCTGCCCAGGTAGATTCTTCCCCATCCTCACCCTGAGAGAAGGAGGGAGATAATTGTGTTCCAGCAGGGGGAAGATGATAGCCTTTATGTAGCATGGGAGAGATTCAAAAGGTTCTTCGAAAAGATGCCGATGCATGGAATAATAGACTTGAAGACCCGAGGATGGACATAGTGTATCATGTGCCTTGAATGATACATCTAAGAACATTATTGATGCTTCATCTTTGTGGAGCATTCAAACTTAAAAGTCTTTGAAATGAGATCGATTGAGGACACGGCTAAATCTGATATGAAGCTTATCGAGTTTTCAAGAGTAATTGGCAGAGGAAGAGGAGTCATGGAGTTAGTGAGATATGTGACCATGGAGGCCAAGGATTAGATGCCATCATGCATAGAATGGACAAGCAGAGAGGAAGATGCACCCACTCTGAAATAGGAGCGGTCGAGAGAAGGCAGTGAAGGAAGTCTTGTGTACTCCTTTGAAGAAGCATTTTATGATCTTTGAGGGTTAAGAGGAGAGTACTTGAGGGAGCGAAGTTATCACTTCAAACCAAATCCTAACACTTGGCTGCTATCATCCAGCGAGGAACCATGAAAAATTTTCATATGGTGGAGGGGGGCCTCGCGAGGCCCGAGCGGAGCGAATCACCGATAAGGGATATCGTGACCACGAGGTTCTTACGGCGGCGACAGAGGGTGAAATAGAAGCGAGTGCAGTCGAGGAGGAGAACTCAACCATTGAAGATCAAATGTTGTAATTCATGAGGCAACCTGAGAAGAACATTAAGCCTCCATGAACAAAAGTTTACAGAATTGGAAGCCTCGATACCATTTCGAAATTTTAGAAGACCAATGCTTCTCGAGAACACAGGAGACCTGAAATAAGGTATTTGGCCTTAACCCTTCAAAACCGGATGAAAGATGCATTTCCCGGTGACCGCGAAGAGAATCAGAAGGCGCATGGGCATGCTGACTCGAAGTAGTAAAAACTGGAGGAAAGACGAAAAAATAAGCGACAAGGAGAGAGGCTGAACAATCTTGAAACCTTTGGAGAAGGAAAGAAGAAGGAGCAATTTAATCGGAGAAGAAGGAAGCAAGAAGAAAACCTAGAATAATATGCACCAGTCCATTTCACATAAGTACCACGGAGATAAGATAGAACGGTTCGCGAGTTTGAAAATCTTTCGGAAAATTTGGAGATCGTGTATGCCTTTCACGAGTGGTGACGGATGCGTTTTTTGTGCGAAATTTTGAAAGACATCTTGAAAGCCAGAGAAGATCTTGAAGAAAGACTGTGAACTTGATGCAACTTGCCTGCGGTGCTATGATCAGAAGAGACCTACCGAGAAAAGTTAGAAGGATCAGGGGCTTCACCATTCCGCACCATTGGAAGTTGTTCCAGCTCTCTGTGACTCGGAGTGCCCGAGTATCAAATTTAATGCCCTATTCATTTACCCGAGAAGTTAAGTTTAGGGGCTAACTACCTCTTATTACCTCGAATAGCGGATAGAACCTTAGCAAAACCTGAAGGAATCATAAAAGATGTCTTCAGTAAAAGATTAGGAAAATTTATTTTTCCGATTGAAGCCTTCATCATCTTAGATATGGAGGAAGATTCACAAGTCCCTCTGTTTCTTGGAAGGCCATTCCTTGCAATTGGAGCAACTCTGTCGATATGCGGAGAGAATTCTCACCCTCGGGGAGTTGGAGAAGAAGCGAGTGATTTCAATTTAATCGGGAGTTTGAGGAATGTAGACATAGAAAGAGGGAAGATATCAAGTCGATATAAGATGTATGTAATGACTACGATCTTTACTATGATTGTATTACTTGACTTTCAATCAATGAAAAGAGATGAATTTCCGGTATCTTGAAGGTTTGATTCGATTTTCACGCACATCGGTTACATTCTACTGAGCAAGTGATGAGTCTTGAGCAAAATGGGATGAAAAAGGAGACCAAAATGAAGAAAAGGAATTTCATCGAAACCGTGAAGAAGGGCTAGTTTTAAAGGTTGCCAAGACATTTAAAATATGCTTACTGGAGTACACTTGGTAAACAGGTAATAATTTACTGCTGACTTAGTGATCTTTGAGGAGCAGTTGTAAATTTAAGGAATCATAAGGGAGTCTATAGCTTGGTCTATTGAAGAGTTAAAAGGTATCGATCCATCTGATATGCATGCAAATACTTAGAAAATGTAAGGCCATGTTGAACATCAAAGGAGTGAATCCATCGATGAAAGAAGTAGTGGGAAGGAGGGTACTGATGGTTAAATCTTGGTTTTATCTATGTAATTTCAGGCAGTCCTTAAGGTTAGCCAGTTCATGTGGTTCCCGAAAAGGGTGGATTCTTACGTGATCACATGATGAAAGAAATGAATTAATTCGACAAGAGCGGTGACGGGGATGGAAGTATGCATTGATTACGGGCGAACACTGTGACGGGAAAGATCATTTCCTTGCCTTCATTGATCATATCGCTGGGCCAGTTAAGGGACACCCTCATTTTGTTTCTTGGGCTGGGTATTGTTCTGATCAAATTAATTGCACGAGGACGAGAAAGAGACCATTCACGTACTTACAATGGTACGCTGCATGAGAAGGATGCCATTTGGTGCGTGCATCTCTGCTACTCGGTGATGTATGATGTCAATACTGTTCTCGATTCAAGCCGAGAAGTCATGAAATTTTTATGATGACTTCATTAACGTATGGGTCCGTGTTTGAACAATGTCCGAACAACCTGAAATGTGCATTTCAAAGATGCAAGGACAAACAAATTTAGCACTAAATTGGGGAAAATGCCATTTCATGGCAATGTAAGGTATCATTCCCGCCATAAAATTTCACATGTATTAGAAGTGACCAACTAAGATTTCCATTATCAAAACCCTTGCACCTCCCACAACAAAGAAAGTGGACAAGGAGTTTCGGGGTCATGCTGGATTTTATAGAGATTCATCAAAGACTCAAAATAAATGTAATTCATTATGCGCATTATTATAAGGACACAAGTTTAATTTTGATGATTCCTCGCAAGGTCGCCTTTTGAAGAAATCAAGATCGATTGTTCACACCTATCATGGGTGCACCGAATGGAATAAGGGATTCAAATAATGTGTGATGCCGGTGATTTTCGCAATAAAAATGATTGGGCAAAGAAAAGAGAAAATATTCAGAGCCATATACTATGCTAGCAGAACCTTCAATGAAGCACAAGAAACTATTCCACAACTGAAAAGGAGATGCTAGCCATAGTGTTTGCTTGTGAGAAATTCAGGCCATACATTCTGGGATCCCATGTTATAGTTCACATAGACCATGCAACCATCAAATATCTTATGTCAAAAAAGATGCTACAAGACTGATATAGGGTGTCGCATCGCAAGAGTTTGATTTGGAAATTAAGGATAAAGGGTGTGACAATGTATAGCCGATCACTTGTCCGTAGTGAAAAGAATGAAATGTAAAAGGAGAGGCAGATTAACAGAGAACTTCCCGTATGAACAACTCCGTTTAAGGTGTCATTCCAACTTCCATGGTATGCCGACATTGTGAATTACCTAGCCAGGAGTAGTTCCTCGTAATCTGGCCTAACAACGTAAAAGAAAGTCTTTCTTCGGGATCGACAAACAGGTACTACATCTGGGATGACCCACTGTTATTTAAGAGGGGTGCTGACATGATTATAAGAAGATGTGTGCCAGAGCTTAACAGCGTAATTATGAATGAACGCTATGCATCACCATATTGGGGTATTTTTCCGCGAAAGAACAAATTTCATAAGATACTCCAATCGATTTTATTGGCCTAACGCTTTCAGAGACTGCATCGAATGGGTCAAATTGTGTGATAGATGCCAAAAGATTGGAAATATCGAATAGAAATGAAATGCCCTAAAAGGCATAACGGTGGTGCAAATCTGATGTAATGGGAATAGATTTTATGGGACTATTCCCACCATCATTTGAAACCCAGATATACTATTAAGGGTGGATTATGTTTCCAAATAGGTGGAAGCAAAGGGGTTTGTCCAAGGAATGATACTAATACAGTTGTGAATTTCTTACAAAAGAACATTTCGAAAGGTGATTGGAACACCTAACTATCATTAGTGATGGGGAGCTCATTTTGCAAACAAAATATTTGCAAACTCATGAGTGTGCATGGGATTAAGCATATAAGGAGCTCTTAGCTTATCATCCCTGCACTAATGGGCAAGGTAAATCACTGTGGAGATTAAAAAGGATCCTGGAAAGACTCAAGTTCAAGGTGAAGGATTGGTCTTCCAAACTTATGATGCACTTGGGCTTATAGGATCGCATTCAAAACTCCCATTGAATGTCCCCACAAAGTTGTCTTCGCAAGCCATGTCACTCCCTCTCGAATTGGAATACAAAGCCGCGCGGGCTATCAAGAAGTCGAACTTTGATTTTAAAACTCCGCAAAGGAAGAGACTCGCCCAACTTAATGAATTTGAAGAACTCGAGAATGAAGCCTACGACAATGCTAGAATATACAAGGACAAAACAAAGAAATGGCATGATCAGAGGATTCTGAGAAAAGAGTTCAGAGCAGGAGAACAAAGTTCTTCTTTTAACCTGCATTGAAGTTATTTCCGTGGAAGCAACCAAATGGGATGGACCAGGCTACGTGAAAGGTCAAGCAACACATTTGGAACAAAGAATACTAAAGACTCCATGCTTGAAGAATTTAAAGTCAATGGACAAAGATCTAAGCATTATCAAAGCAGGAGGAAAGAAAGGAAGAGCTCCAAATTTCGTTCATTAAGAGAGAAAGAATAAAACAAAGAAGTCCGCCTAAGGACTCAAAATCAGTAGTCACGTGGAGGCAACTCCATGTAGATTTTTTAGTTTCGATTTGGGATTTTGGAATTTTTTAATATTATTCACCTTGATTTTGTTTTCTTTAGTTCTTATAATGATTAGTTAGTACTTAAGAAGTTAATTTTTGTTTAATTGAATTCTTTCTGGAAATGTTGCAGAGTGCTTATGCAGAAATGCAAGGGAAGGAGCGAGAAGGAACAAACTCCAGTACAACTCCAGCAATTCACAGGAAGGAACGACTTGAAAAAGGGGAGTGTGTTTCCTGTTACAAATTCCGTTAAGTTAATGCATCACATGCTCACCCGTCGGTGCCACGATTTTAATTGAATGCCGAGAATTTGCGAATTGATAAATAGCTGGTGCCGCTCTGCTCATTAAATTTGAGGTAAATTGCGCATTAGGCGCGACAAACTTATGTCGCGATGTAACTGGAAGCCGCAAATGTAAGTTGATGGTCGTGACTCGGCCAAGATTAGCGAAGAAGAATGAGGTCGCGACTCAAAGGTATGTCAATGATAAATAGAGGTCACGACAGAAATAGAGGTCACGACAGAAAATTTGGGTCGTGATAAGAGCAAGTCCTTCAAAAGAGTGGTGATGTCGCGACAACTTAATAATGTCATGAATTACCTGATGTCGCAGCCAGAGGATAACTTGTCCTCCCATAGTTTGAGAGTATGTCACACAAACAATCATGGCGGTCGCAGAACATGAGAGGAAGGTTTCTATCACCGGGCAACTTTTACTTTGCCCTAAATTTAATGACAAGACAAATCGAGAAATTGATATGATTAATGCGTAAATGTAATTCAATTCATGGAATGAACCGACTAGTTTATAATGCTCATTTTCGAAGAGAATAATCAGAGGAGATTTAGGAAAATCTTTCAATATTCATTGCTTTATTCTAAAAATTTCCATCGTAAACCTCAAGAGGGTAAGAATGCGAGGAGTCTCATTCAATGCATATATTGAAAATTTAAAAAGAAGAATAAATAACCTTGTTCTTCCCAAGAGGCTAAAATCACTATAAAAGGACGGGAAGACAAGGGAAGAATAAACAAAGAAAATGAGGAAGATGGAGAAAAAGAGAAAAGAAGAGCTTCAAGGTTATGAATACGTAGCTGAGATCGAATTGAGCCTAAAACAAACCTATTCGATTCATTATCTACAAAACGATGTGTAATTAAGTGAGTGGTCGATGGGAGTGAACGGGAAGAAGGGTTAATTAGAACCCATCAAACTGCAGAAGCTCCAAAGAAAAGGGAGAGGAAGGCTCTAATTTGTTGAACGACTGTTAATCGACTCACTCGGAGTGAGCTCAGCGTCTCAGCGAGCCAAACTGCTGTGAGTCTAACCTTCAAAAAGGAAGATATAGAAATTTAGATCAAGAAATAAAGGGTTTTTCTCGAACTTAGTTACGCTTTATTTGTAAGAAAAACAGATTGTACAATATCGAAATAATTCGACTTGAATAAAATTTCGCTGGACCGGCTAAATCGGGTCGTTCATTAGATCCGAATTGCGCTTTCTATGTTATTTTATTTTCTGTTTAGGAATTAAATAAATAATTCTGTTCTCAAAGAACAGAATTTACCATTGATCTGGATCCCCCAGACATCTTTGTTCCTCTTCAGAAAAGAAAAAAAAAAAAAAATAGACCTTCCAATTGACTCATCCATCTCTTCCTCATTCCCATCCTGTTGATTCTCAACTTTTGTACAATTTCATGAATAAAATCAGAAATTTATTTGATGTGTTTGAAGTCAAATTGTGTGTTTACTTTTTGCTTTAATTGTTAGAAGAATAACAGTAGGATTAGCTCAGAAATGAAAATGATGATATATCATAATATGAGCTAATTGATTAGAATATAGACTGAAGCACAAATAACTGCAGAATAAGGGCTGAATGGCATATAATGGAATTGAAACACAAATTGCATAATTGACTTGAATTTAGCTGATAAGTCCAGTTAAAGGAAAGCTATACAAATGAAGGAGCAAACATATTTTCGGGTTTGAAGTATAAACAAGAATAAAGAACTTGGTGAATCCTTGGATCAAATAACCTCATCAACCGAAGTGAGTCAAGGACATCCTAAGGTTATTCACGCTAATCCTTAACTGAATTTAGAACTTGTTAGATTATTGATCAAGGCAACCAGGTAATAAAACTAACAAGAGATGATGCAGCCATCCGCGCTGAGCCATTCTAGCCACCATTATGTATATAAGCCTCAAGATACACCTTAGTTCCTGAATTTGAGCCAAAACATTCCCTATCTTCAAAACAAGCAATTGGAAATCCTAAGCCATCCTTCATAACTAATCCTCTAGTAAAGAACCTATGATTACCCAAGAACTCAAGAAGAGAGGAAGACATGTGCCTGGGAGTATATTTTTGGAGAAATAAAGAAGAAATACAGAAAAAGGTGAAAAGAGAAAAATTCCAAAGTGTGAGGATACAATGTAAAAGAAAGATTAAAGAAGAAGTTTTGTCTTCAGGCCTAACTCTCTGAACAATTAAGTTCTTAGGGGTGTTTAACACTTAGTACCCTAATGCCAATCGTATGAGAGCTTACTTAACCCAAAGTTCGCTAAGAGTGTTAGAAAGCCTAAAGACAGTAAAAATAGACTTTTCCCGAAAAGGGCAGAAAGAGTTCCAACAATGAGAAATACAAATGAGAAATTGAACAAACAAGCTTTAAACACAAGAATTCAGAAGAAGATACCCCAAAGATGAAGTTTTGGGGGAAATCAACTAAAGAAGGTAAGGAAAAGGAAGGCAGCAAGCATAAGAAAGAAGAAAGAGTTTGGGTAATCTTAACCTAAAAATTCCATCTATCCTACCCATTACCTAAGCCTAACATTACAAGCCCGGGAAGATCCACTCTGATCTCGAAGGGGTCGAATTTACCTACATTAGTGGGAGATCAATATGAACAACAAGCATATGGAATTTTGGAAACTATTCAAAGATCAAAACTGAAGAACCTCGAGGTTAGCCGACTACTAAGAATCGATGGGTTGAAGACTAACCTACCTTCCTTCAGCCAGGATCAATCGACTATACCGGCTTATAAAACAAATTCAACAATTTAGTTATGTACACCGATCGAGTAGAAACTAACCTTATTCTAGACTTGAAGCTAAATATACACAAACTAATGCAATTTTTATTTTTTCTTAATTAAATTATTAACCTAAGAAACAAATGTAATGTCCTTTTCAGTTTTATGACAAACAAATCTTTTCTTTTCTTCGGGCTTGGGACAAGCAAAATTTTAAGTTCGGGGGAGTTTGATGAGCTTAAAAATCATCTATTTTCACCCATTTTTCTCGATTGTTTTTTATATAAAAGACCGGGATGAGTATGTGTGAATATGGAATATTTCACCAAACTCGTGCAAGTAGGGAATTCAAAAAGAAAGCGTAAATTGCAAGTGAAAAGGAGTAGAATGTATCTCGAAAGCAAGATCGACATAACTGTCAAGGAAGTTACAATAGAGAGGCGTAAAAGGATTAAAGGATTTGATGTCGTGAAGCCTGTACAGTAATCGAAATACATATTAAGGTTGCGACTGCAAAGCTCCAGTCGCAAATGAAGCGTAATTGAAGACAAAACGAACTGGGCGTGAAAGAAACTCAAAGTCAAGCAACCAGGAATTGATGAAGAAGAAGACGTGATGTCGTGGATATCATTCCGAGAGGTCGCTGGCTAATTAAAACTAAGATAAAGGGATAATGAGATCGCGACACCAAAAAAGAAGTCGCTACGTAAGATAAACAATTGATCGAACATTTGCGTCGCGACATCCGGATGTAGCGCGACATCGCATTGAATCGGCGACGCTACATCGCCAGGCGAAACCAAGGTCGCACATCATCGCCTAAAGAGAGATGGTCGCAACATCAATTGCACCAGTGCTGCTGTCGCGACAAGATCAAGCCGCGACATCAACTACACAGTAGTGCTGAAGTCGTGACATCATTCAAATGTCGCGATACCGCTTGTAAGAAAGAAGGTCGGATAACACCGGGTTGTCGTGACATCAATTGCAAAGACTTGAGGTCGCGACATCATTAAACAGCATTAAATGTATAAGGAATGTGAGGTCACGACATCATAAAGAGGTCGCGAAGATCGACATGCATTGCAAAGACGGAAAGGTCGCGACAACATTCTTATTTGTCATGACATCAATTACAGAGCTAAAATTAAGTGTCGATAAGTATCGCGGCGTCGGTTCCACCAAAGACATGTCGCGACCAAACAAAGGAAATACGTGAGTGAGACGAAATTAGCGACAAAGACTCGATGTAGCGGCGGTAATAATAAGCGGGCGGTTACTTGAAATCCACAATGAGGTGCATGAAATTAGGAATGACTTTAGAACCACTATAAATATCTTGTTGCTCTTGAGATGAGCGTAGCTCGACTTGAAAGAGATGCGGGTGAAGGCTCCTGTATTTTATTGTATTTTTAAGATTGGTTGTTCACTGTTAAGAATTTGGATTTGAGCACGTTAGTTGTTAAAGTTTTAAATTTGAATGCGAGAATTCTAATTTCCTTCAAATTATTATGCAGTTGTTTGAATTTGAATAATTTTGGAATTCAGACTACGATTGCCTACTTACATTTGCTTTCTTATTCGGTAAAGCTATTGTATGGTGTAATCTAGTGATTTAGAAACCCGGCTTCCATTGAATTAGCGCTATAAATCGAAATTATCTTTCACGCAGAATTTTATTCATTAATGTTAATTCGACTTGGAAATCTACTTACTGGTCTTGTGTATTTTCTATTATTGATCTCAATATCAGTGTCTCATACCCATTAACGGGATTGTTTCAAGCTCACGATTCGGGAGGCCCTCGATTGACACGAGAAGGCGTGAGTGATGAGCGATTTCGAAGGTATGCTAACTTTGATATTGTTGATCTAGTGTGCTCTGTGAAATTAAACTGATAAATCCTCTTCTCACTTGGAGACGAGAATGAGTTGGGCTATTTATCAATTTAAGCTTGCAGAGAGTTCACCTCGATTCGAATAGTGAATTTAATCCCGTGTTAGCAAGGATCTAATCAAGGAAAGGATGAGCTATTCTAATTTTGAGGAAGAGAAACCAGTATAGTGTAAACCTATGCAATATTCTAAATCTAAGGGCTAAGGTTTATAGTCCATATTCTTGTGGGTATGAAGTATTGAGAAAGAAAAATACGAACAAGGCAGCCGAATTAAAAGTAGTTATCTAACACTGCATCTTGAGAAACTTGATGAAAGATTAGATAATGAAAGGTGGGGTTTAGAGAGATCCAACTGCACTATCATATTCCTTGGACTAGTTTCAAATCTGAGATTCAATAGGCAAACATACAGTGCAGTCTATAGGAATTGATGTTTCACAATAGCTGTATTTTCAATGCTCCCTTTAAAAGATAACTATTCAGCCTAAATTTGTAAATTTATTATTTCAGTATTAAATTCATTTGTTCTCATTTAAATTCTTTTGTTTTTTTTTTAGTTTTCATAATTTTAAGGCTATCAAATCTGATTCAAATGGTCTATCATAGTCCAACTAGTATAAAGCTTGAGTAGTCAGGGTAGTTGATTGAAAATTCTTGAGATCTCTGTGGGATCGATATATGGACTTAAATCCATTTTATTACTTGTTTGACCTGTGCACTTGCAGGATCTTGGATCAAAATCAGAAAGAATTTTATCTAATCTTAAGGAAACCGATTTTAATGAGTATACTTGCAATGAAATATAATCAACAAGTTTCATGGCATTATTGCTGGGGATTAGACAATAGTCCATTGGTAATAACGTCATAAATTTGTATATGCCTTTAATCCATGTCATCACCTTCTCATGAATTTGCTTAACAAATTCAACTTTCTTTTTTCCATCTAGATTAACTTGCTTAGACATAGGTAAAGGAGATAAATCCAAAGGGGTTAGTGGTTTAACCATATAAAATATTAAAAGGAGGAAATTTAGTTGCATAATGTATAGTATGATTATAAGCAAACTCAACATGTGGCAAATAATTAACTATGTTTCAATGTTCTTTTTAATGTTAGCTCTACCGACAAAAGTAGACAAAGTTACATTCCTTTTAGTCTAACCATCGGTTTGTGGATAGCCAATGTGAAAACAATAACTTGGTTCCTAACTTACACCACGAGGTCTTCCAAAAGTAACTTATGAATTTAGCATCTCCATCCGAAACAATTGTCTTAGGCATACCATGCAATCTCACAACCTCCCTAAAGAACATATCAACGAACTGAAGACGCATCATCCGTTTTGTGACATGGAATAAAATGAGCCATCTTTGAAAATCTATCCACAACACAAAGATAGAATCCCTACCACGTCTAGTCCTAGGCAGACCTAATATAAAGTCCATTGAAATATCAACCTAAAGTTCACTAGGAATAGGAAGTGGTTGTAAAAGCCAAGGGATTTAGCTTGCTTACATGTGATACACCTTCCAAAAACTCTCTCATCCAAGCTTCATGTGAGGCCCAGTAAAAGGTTCTTGAAAAACCACTAAAGTCTTGGCTACCTTAAATGTCACTCTGATCCTCCTGTGAGACTCCTCATTTAATAAATCTGAATAGAACGATTATGAATGCACGACTTATTTTCCCGGAAACAAGATACCCTCATGCCTAAAGAACTTTGTGCTTGGGCTACCTTTTCACAAAAGAATATTCTTCACTAAATCTTGGTCAAAGGATCAATTCTTTAATATGTTCAAAACGAGAAATTTAGCATCAGAGTAGAGATTAGGACATACCTTCGTGAAGTGCATCATGACGATGTTTTCCTTACCTTGTTTGTAGAAGGGATGACATATGGAAATGTTTGTCTTGAACTTCATCCATCGTGCATGTCTCATCTGTTAACTTGTTTGACCTTGAATCTTCTACGACTCGTGGTCGGTGTGAATCAACTTCCTTAGGCGAAGATAATGTTGCCAAGTTTGAGGCTAGGAACGATGCATACAACTCTTTGTCATAGTAGGGTATTTCAAGAATTTGCCCCACTTGGCTTTTTAGCTAAAATATGCAATGGGTCATCCTTCTTGCATAAGAAGCTGCGCTAATACCTAAACCACAGAGCATCTGGCTCAACCTCGAAATTTTTGCAAAAGTTAGGTAAAGCAAGTAAAGGAGCATGAGTTAGTTTTTCCTTAATCAATTGAAATGATTTTTCTTGCTCCTTACCCCACTTATAACTAACATCCTTCTTGATGACTTCGATTATTGGTGAGGCTATGCTACTAAAGTCATTCACAAACATCCAGTAAAAACTAGCAAGTCCATGAAAACTTTGAACCTTACTTACACTTGTTGGACTTGGTCAGTCTTGAATCACTCAAACCTTCTCTTCATCAACCTGTATTCCTTGTACACTAACAACAAAATCAAGAAACACAAGCTTATCGATGCAAAATGTGCACTTCTTAAGGTTAGTAAACAATCTTTCTTTTCAAAGCACATCCAAAACAAATTTTAAATGAATCGAATGATCATCTAAATTCTTGCTATAAATGAGGATATCATCAAAATAGACAACCATAAATTTTCCAATGAAAGCACGTAAAACATGGTTCATTAACCTCATGAAAGTGCTAGGTGCATTAGATAACCCAAAAGGCATAACTAACCACTTATATAAACCACATTTTTTTTGAAAGCGGTTTTCCATTCATCACCTTCTTTCATTCTAATTTGATGGTACCCACTTTTCAAATCAATTCTAGAAAAGATAGAAGAACCATGCAACTCATCAAACATATCATCTAACCTAGGAATGGGATGACGATACTTTACTGTTATGTTATTGTTAAACAAACAATCAACACACATCCTCCACATCACCAAAATCACAGGAACGACGCATGGACTCATACTTTCCCTCATGTATCCCTTTTCCATCAATTCACCAACTTGCTTTTGAAGTTTCTTTGTCTCCTTGAGATTACTCCTATAAGAAAGTCGGTTTGGAATGGTAGCACTAGGCACAAAATCAATTTGATGTTCAATCCCTCGGATAGGAGGTAATCCCTTTGGGATTTCCTTGGTAAAGACATCCTCAAATTCCTGCAAAAGAGAGACAATTGAACTAGGCAAAGAAGTGTTAAGTTGGCCAGTGTTAAGAAGTGCCTCTTTGTACAAGATCATATGCTTGTTTAAGAACAATGCTCTCTTAACCACACTTGCCTTTGCATAGAAGTTATTTTTTCCTCTTTATTTTTCTCCCATCATTCAATTTTTCCCAATTTTTTTCTCTCTCATTTTTCTCGGTCTTTCTCTCTTTTTCTCTTGAAAAAATTTCAATCAATTTCTTTTTGTCACTCTCTTTCTTTTGCTCACTCTCTTTTTCACTCATTTTCTTTTGTTCACTCTTTTTTTAAGCCTCGCCAGTCTTCATATAAACGACTTAGGGTTAAAGGAACGAGAGTGATGATCCATTGGTTGTGTAAGAATGAGTACTTGTTGATGAAGCCGTCATGCTTAACTTTCCTGTCAAATTGTCATGGTCTTCCTAATAACAAGTGTCCAGCTTGCATCAGAACTACATTACACAAATCTTCATCATCGTATTTTCCAATGCAAAAAGAAATTAACAGTTGTTTATTCATCCTTACCTCCCCACTATCGTTCAACTGTTGCAATTTATAAGGTCAAGGTGATTCGTTGCACGAAGGGGTATCTGCGAATCAACAAAATTTATACCTAATTCCTCCTATTGCTGTAGCATGGCTACTGTAGTATAGTGGCTCTAGGGTCGAACATAGGGATGAGTTTTCTTCGCACAAATGACTTGTGAGGTTCAAAATGGTGAATTTGCTTTGGATTTTAAGGTTTGATAAAAACAGTGAGGTTTTGATGGTTGAAAATTGAAAATAAAATAAGTTAAAATGTAAACTAGAACTCCTTGAAGTGTTAGGTCCTTTGAGGTTGGATTCCTAGAACTGGCGAGGTCTCCGGGGGTCCTTTCCTCGCGTGGGGAGGATGACTATAGTCATCTCTGAACCGAGATCTTCATTTATCTATAAATGACCCTGTAGTAAGCATCTTTAAAATGGCATCCACTGGCCATTAGTGCTCTCAATCGTTAAAACACTAGTCACCTTGATTCACCTTCCATTAGCTCAGCAAATGATAACTAATGAACATCAGTAGATCTAACAGTAAGCATCCAAATGAGCTTAAAACACCAAGTAATAACCATTAAAAAGAGTGACTCAAGGGGATCAAAACCTAAAGTTAAGAAAGAAAGGAAGGGAGAGCAGTGATATGTGGATACTGTGTGGCACGCACAGAGGCTGCCAGGATCATACGATAGCCTTCTACTAACTGTTCGTCCTCGAGATTGTTATCCTCGAGAGGTGGCCTCAAGAGTAGAAGAGGCAAAGCGAGGAGAAAATGGGAGGAAAAGAAAAAGCGAGGCTGGCGAGAAGCATCCCTTTCGAAGTTTTATTAATGAAGAAGATCGTCTTTACAGTGTCTCATCTGGGGGCTTTTATAGCTGACCCTAATACAAATACCAAAAAAACCAAGCAGCTATTATAGGGGGACAAAACTGGAAGAAAACCAAAAAGGTGACAAAGGAAGTCAAAAAGTCAAAGCAGCATGAACAGTAGCGCAGGAAATGGAAAATTCGCAGTCACTATGAAATTTCGCAATGATTGCGAAATTTGCTGACAACGTAATTTTATGACCTCTGGTCGCGAGGTTCTCTTCTTCTACTCACATTTGCCTCCTCTCTTCTTGCATGGTTTCATTCTGGCTTTGAATTCAACTTAGCTTCTTCGTGCTATAGCTGAATCCCTATCTATGGTATAAATAGCTTGCAAAAACAACAAAACTTGCCACAAAATTTGATTAGTAGCCTTGTTAGGTCCTTAACATGCCAATTGGGTTAATTAGGGCGTGCACAAAAAGATGCTTAAAGCACTGTATTAATAAGGGTTAAAAATAGTATTTGGGTGTAATCCTGAGACTCTTACTTATTCTTGGCCACCAGTTTCTCCACTAGGGTTGTGCTAACGACGTTAATGTAACTCTCACCATTAATGATCACACTACATACCTTGTTTTTTGACATGTTTCTGTACTGAAAAATGTTCTCTGTTACCTCATCATCTCCCTTAGTTGCACTTAAGGCCCTCCTTGTGCAACAGTTCTCCTTGTGGCGTACTCCTCCTCATCGACATCCTCTAAGGATGGCATAGAATCACAATCCGACTCATTTTTTGTTTAAACCTCACCATTGTCTTGCATCACCCTAACTCTTTTTTTCGGACATTGGCTTGCTATATAAACCCATGTAGATTTAAAACACTTATCACGATTTTGAGTAGTGAAAGAATCGGATTTACCTTGATTTCCTTAGTTGGTCACCTCTTGTTTTTGTTCCGTTTTGGGCTAGGTGTTGGGTTGCTTCTCTTCCTTTCTTCGTTGATTTGACTTCCAAGTGGATGAACTTGGATTAGGTGCAGCACGTGTGTTATTACCGCCCCTCCTCTTGACTTGATTCTCAATCTTGATAGCTATATGTACCATGTCCTCTAACTCCACATAATGTTGTAATTCCACCACATTTTGAATCTCTTAGTTTAAACTCCCCAGAAACCTTGCCATTGTAGCCTCTCAGTCTTCTTCAATATTCACTCTAACCATGGCAACCTCCATCTCCTTATAATACTCCTCCACGCTATGATTACCTTGCCTCAAGTCTTGTATCTTGTTGTACAACTTCCGGTAGTAGTAAGTCGGGAAAAATCGCTTCTGCATCACACTCTTCATCTCTTCCTTATTCAACCCTAGTTGGTCTCACCACACTATGGAATAATCCGAGATCTCTATGATAGCAAGCTTCACCTTCTTATTTTCGGAATAATTGTGACAGTAAAAAACCATCTCCACCTTTCTCTCCTGTGCTGCCTTGGTCATTCTTCTGTTGGAGCGATGGAATCCTATCTTAATAACTAAATTATTATCTTCCCGATTTCTAGCTTCTCTAAGTCTTCTCCATACCTCTTACCACTAACAACAGAATCATGATCAATCTCATCTTCAAAACCATCTGAGCTCCTTTTCTTACCTTGCAGCTCTTTTTGGAAGCCTCCTCGGCCGACACCTGTTAGAGGGTTTAGGTAGCTCAACTCCCAAACTTTTGCTATACTCTCTTATGGAATTGTTCCAACTTAGCCCTAAACATCATCTTTACTTCTCTAGTTAAGGCCTCCATAATGAACTTCATGCCAGTTCCTTCTATCACACCTTCGGATGCGCCGTTGTTTGATATATTTATATAAAACAAGGTTAGAAATAGGACCTTACAAATCACTCTCTCACTTGTTTTCACTCAGTTCACCCGTGTTTTCACACAATTTATTTGGCTTTTTCTCACTCTAATGTTCTTACTACTCTTGCCTTTTTCCACTCATAATCTCTTGTTTGATTCTTTTGGAACTAATAAAACAAATTAGATTTTTTTTCACGTATTCAATTGAAAACCAATCAAACGATGGGTTGGTGTTGCTTGAGTCGAGCCTTACTTTAAAACAACCTGAGGTTAGGGTCCTGACAAAAAAGGTCACAAAAATTCTCAGTTTTTACCAATTTGTTTTTATTCTATGGTGGTGACTTGATTTCCAACAACTGGAATGATGATAAACTTTTTTTTTTTCTATCTCTAGAATTTTTTTTTTTTTGGTAGCTTTGGATGTATGGTTCAATATAAGGGAAGACATGGATTATATTAAATCAAGAATGAAGAAATTCAGACTTGAGATAGAGTAGAAAATAGGTTGTGAATGAAATGGAGGGTGGAACAGAATTTAGGTGGAACAGATGAAAGTGGTGACTCGGTTGGGTTTGATAAAAACTCGAAAAGATAGGCAAGACAGGAAATAGAACCTGTTGCTCTGATAACAAATGATACAAACCACACGAACTTGTGATGAGACTCGTGATCAAATTAATCTCGGAAGAACAACTCTAGTCTTTGGCTTGGATGGATGACCTCAACCCATTGCTTATAGCGAAGTAGGAACCTTGGTATAGGAGGACACCACAATCGTGATGGAGATACAATTGATAAGTCTTTGATGAACACCACAGAATAACTGATAAGTTCGAAGAGTTCTTTCAAGAACCAAAGAGAAATTTAACTCTTAATTGTTATTAAAACGTAATCTATAGACAATAGGGATAACACGCCTATAAATAGGCCTAAAAAAATGAAGAACAAAACAAAATTCGGCCACAAAAGAAAGTAAATATTTGGCCAACACAAGAAAGGAAACAACATATTCTGAAACTACTCGCACCTAGCGTCCGTAGGGAAAACTAGATAATTTAGGACAAGACATGGTAATCAAATAAGCAACAAATCAATAGAAAATTAGGACCAAATCAATAGAAATTAGCTCTAAATTAGCAGCAAATCAGGAGCAAATCAAGATCAAATCAACACTAAATTAACACTAAATCAGCTCCCGAAATAGTGTCCAATCGTAGTCAACGCCTTAGCTCTTGGTCTAAATTCAGATTTACTTTGATGACGTGGATCATCTTTGTTTCCTCTTTGGAGTTGAACACGTGAGCTTCTTCCACTTAGGCATCTCGAATTAAAACATAAAGGGCTTCTTTGAATCTCTTGGCTCTAGCTCGTGTCATTGGGCCAAGTGGGATTTCAAATGGGTCCACACTCTATTCCATAGCCATGCCTTCATCAGAACCTGAGCCTGCACAAACCATCCTCTTTCCAAATATATCTCCTATGATACCCCTTCTAAAAACTATAGAGCATTTACTACAAATATTTCAAAATTTTTTATACTTAGAAATATTCAGGAAGCATTGGATGAACGAGTTAAAGAATGGCGTCATTTTGAAGAAATGAATGCCTTGAAAAAAAAATGGAACTTGGGAGAATGTAGATTTACCTAGGGAAAAAAAGTTGTAGGGTGAAAATGGGTGTTTACAATAAAAAGTAGAGAAAATGGAAGTGTTGAGAGACACAAAGCTAGGCTTGTGGCAAAGGGTTTTACTCAAATATGTGGAATAGACTACCAACAGACTTTCGCCTTAGTTGCAAAAATAAACTCAATTAGAGTTTTGAAGTCACTTGCAGTGAATTCCAACTGGTCTTTACACTAATTGGATGTTAAAAATGCATTCCTTAATGGATAGCCAAAGGAGGAAGTGTTCATGAGACCTGCACCAGGTTTTGAAGAAAGTTTTGGAGATGGAAAAGTGTGCAAATTGAAAAAGTCCTTATACGGACTTAAGCAGTCACCTAGAGCTTGGTTTGAGCATTTTGGCAAAGTGATAAACCATTATGGATATAATCAAAGTCAAGTTGATCACCGCGATGATCTCTGAACACATTCAGATGAAGGTAAAGTATCTGTGTTGTGTATGTTGACAATCTGTGTTAATTAGGGGATGATTGCGTGAGCAGAGAGGTTGAAGAGGTAACTTGTAGCCAATTTGAGATTAAAGACTTGGGGGCATTAAAATACTTTCTTAGAATGGAGTTTGCTCGATCAAAAGAAGGTATCTTTGTAAGTCAACGAAAATATGTGCTTGACCTTTTGGATGAGACATGTATGTTAGGATATAAGTGATTAGTACCCAAAAAGTGCTATTTTGAACCCTATATTAGATAGGTTTCAAGTGCTTTTTGCGCACTAATCATGTCATTTATGCCAATTGAAGTGTTCAAGTCTTCTTAGTATCACTTATGCGGGGTTAGAGGTTATTTTTGGTTGTTTTGGGTTTTTGCTTTGGGATTCGATATCGAGTCAAATGATGAATCACGAAGAAGGTGATCCCAATTGTCGACCGTCAATCGACCAATCAAAAGAAGAAAGAATGAGAGGCAAAGTGAGTGGAAATCGATGCGATAGAGGACGGGGAAGCAATGCGTGAGAGATCGACAAATCCACGAAATTTCGCTAAAGTTGCGAAATTTATTTGGGATTGCGAAAATTTACAACACTGTGAAAAATTTGTGGCAGCGAAATGCGATTCATTGAGCAATGGGGTTTCATTGTATTGTTCCTAAGCGAGAAATTTCACGTGTTTTAAGCTACTCACGTAAATTTTGTTGGCCCCAGGGATTTATTGGCTAAGCGAGAGCAATCTGCTTTACTGTAAATTTTGCATTTCGCTATCTCTTGGTGATTTCATTGGGTGGGAAAATTACCATTCTTTAAGCGAGAATTGATCTCTATAGCGAGGAGTTCAACGTCATGCTTTTGTAATTAATATGACGAGCTTCAATTTTGGTGTATTACTCCTTTGTCTAAATTTAGCCAGAATTGGTGAGAAATATGGTATTTTCATACATTGAGTGGCCTATATAAGCACCTCCCATTTGTAACAAAGCAACAAATTGAGGAAGCAATTTTGGTAAGTTTTAAATTTTTGTAAATAAAGTCCTAAGTAGTTTAGTTAGGGTTTTGCTTTTCTCTCTTCTCTCTCCCCTCTTTCCCTTATTTTCTTAACCTTAAACACCCCTCTCTGGGATGACAACTCAAAGAGATCTTGGCCTAAAGCCTCTTTTCTTTGAAGAGGAAGGAAGCTAGCACTTGGTGGTGGGGCATATGCATGTTGTCTTTTTATTAAAGCTACAGTGCTTGTGTTTATGACCCTATCTTCTCAAAATATGGTTGAATAGCATTGAATGTTATTAATTTGGCCAATACCACCATGCTTGGGGATACGATGCATACCCATTACTTCATAGATGCGCGTGGTTCATTAGATAGTCTTCTGAGCCTGAGATGATATTTAATGTTGGGGGTTTCCAGCGAAGAGGCCATAGATGCATATTACATTAATGTTGACTCAAATAGGAGTTGATTTTAGGGTGAGGTTTGCTAGTTAAATATAGATCCGGTTATGCCTTGGACTATAGGTTGCTTGTCATAACGCGAGGATAAAACCTGAGGACTTTTGTTTGCCCTAACTTACCAAGTTAGTGACCTAAATCTTCAAAGTTGGCACCACACTTCATTTTCGGTTTTTCATTAATGGAGTTTTTAAACTCATCCTGCTTGTTTTTGAAACAAAAAATCAAAAGTCCAAATAGAAAGTCTTACCTTCGTGCACTTATGCAAATCATTTTTTTAGGATGAAAACCCGTCCCGTGTTCGACCCTGAACCCTTTATCTTGTAGTAGCTTGACTACGGCAGTAGTAGGAACTTAGGTGTATATAAATTTTGTTGATTTTAGCTCAGCCTACTGTGGCACGGATCAGTAAGCCTATAGAAACACCTATGGAGCCAATGTAAAAATACAACCTACAAAAGCCGAGAATGTAAAGGATCGAGAGCGTTACTAGAAACTTGATGGGAGATTGATTTATCTATCCCATACAAGTTCCGACGTAGCATTCTCAATGAGCATGGTCGATCCCGGTTTATGCATGCACACCTAGGTACTTTGCAGCCAGTTGTTTTGGAGAGTGACACATTCATGTTACTAAATATAAGAATATTTTAAAGGGACACCAAGTAGAGGCCTTTTTTTTAAGTCAAGAGGGCACTTGCAAATTGAAGCCTACAAAGATGTAGAATGGGTTGGAAAGCATAGTGGATTGAAGGTCCACCTCTAGGTACTATTCATTTGTAGGTATTAACTTGGTTACATGACAAAGTAAAAAACATAATGTGATTGCTAGAAGCAATGTTGAGGCTGAGTTTAGAGCTGTAGCTCATGGTATTTGTGAAATTATATGGATAAGAAGACTATAAGAAGAGTTAAAGATGGGAACTTCATCTCCTATGAAGTTGTATTGTGACAACAAAAGAAATTTCCAATAGCCCCTAAATCAATTCTCCATGATTACTTTCAAACATGGAAGTGGATAAGCATTTCAGAGAATAGACAATAGAAGTAGTTTGTATGACTATTGAGAACAAGTGGCTGATGTCTTCACCAAAAGAATATACAAGAGGCAATTTGATTTTCTAATTGGCATGTTGGCTATGGAAGATATTTTTAAGCTAGCTTGAGGGGGAGTGTTGGAAAGTTGAAAATTATTTGGAAGGAAATATTTTGTAATGCTATAAATTAGCAATTTAATTGTTAATATATTACATATATTTAGGAAAATGACGATTAGAAGTTATTTTTCTAAACTTCGGTGATTTAGTTTCTTTGATTTGTGCCTAATGCAGTAAGCTTTATAAAGAAGAGAATAATCTCAATGAATGTACGTATTCTTTATGTGAAACCCTATTTTTCAAGTGCTGCACGTGACCCAGCCCTATTGAGTCCCAAAACACCCTTTTGATTTCCTAATTTGAAAAGCCTTAAATCAAAATAAAGAAAACCCTAAATACCTATTCGTTTAGTTGAAGATTCCCTCAAAAAGTAGCTTTTTCACCAAGAGTCCGTTCTTCAACCATGTTAGACTGAGGAGAACCATCTTTAAGGTTATTTGTTGACCCTAAAACCTCTCTCTACCTCTTAGTCTCTCTATTTCTTGCTTTATTTCTACGAAATTCTTTCTAAGAAAAATCCCAAAAAAACCTTAAAAATCCTTCATATGTTTGAACTTTCCCTTCATATGCTTGTTAGGAGAAGAGGAACGACTGTTCGAAGAAGTTTGAAGATAGCTGCAACCTATCAAGGAAGGATCGATGACTGCAACCAATATGCAAGATCTTTTCATTATTTGAGGTTGATATGTACATATATTCATCTTTCCATCTATTGAAACATTTGAACAAATGTGATTTATCTTCCAATCCATTCATCTTCATCTAAGGGGTTGCTTGTTTTGTTTGTTTTTTTAACAAAGGTATCACATTTGTAAACCTTGAATAAAATAGTAACTAGTTGGTAGGACTAATGTAAAAAGTGGGTAGTAGCTGATTTCATACTCAGTATAAGTCACTATACGCCTTAAGGATACAATGAACAAGCACAAAATAGTACTTAACTTAGGTGCATGTTGTGTAATCCTTGGGTACAACTAAAATGTGTCATGGGTACAACACAGCGATACATCAGTTATAGAACAAGTAAGCACAAGATTAGCAAATGAGTTAGCACAACCTAGGTTGAAAATGTCGGGAAATTTGGTTGAAATTTCCCGGTTTCTATCAGGTAGCCGAGAAAAGCGCATCCGATCAGATATTTACAATACCATAATTTTCCAAATTTTCAGAATATTTTGGCGAAATTTTGTGGAAATTTCAAATTTCATGGATATTTCAGCGAAAGAGGTTGGATTGGTTTCAGATTGGAGTTTTTCGGTGGAAATGTTGTCGAAAACATGGTAATTTCCATGAGAAAATCGAATGGAAAATGAAATAAAAATGAAAAATGAAGAAGGAAAACCTGTTGGACGTTTGAATCTAAGGATTTTCTAGCTATTTTTTTATGGATTTCGATTTTGATAATTTTTTATGGAATCTGACGATTTGTAGTCAACTGTGATTGTGAGCCTAATGCAATTAGGGTTAATGATGTGGACCCGTAATTGGAGAGAAAGAAGATGGAAAGAAAAGAAAAAAAAAAAAAAAAAAAAAAGAATGGGGGAGCACGTGTTGTACTTGGTGACAAAGGATGGAAAGTCAAGGTGCCTACCAAATGGGCTACATAGTCTTTAAGTTTAAATTTGAGAAAAATATTGTTTTATCTAGATGCAACTTCTTAATATTATTTCACATGAATTAATTTTTTTTATAAGAGTTTTTTCTAATTTTCAAGAACTTGTTAATAGTTTTTTTGGTTCATCCATATTTTCTATATAAATTTTTACCAATATCTCTTCAATAATTTCTTTAATCTAATGGTCTAAAAAAACATTAAGATACTTATTATACTTCTAAGTTCATTTTAGGTTTTTTCTTAATATTGAATGATTTTTAATAATTTTTAGCCATCGATATTTTGTGTCAAAATTTTCAGGGAAATTTCCCTATTATTTCGATAAAATCAAGTTATCGATATTTCCGTTGTTATAGAAATTTTCATCCTTGAGCACAACATAGATACAAGTCATGGAAACACTGGGTACAACCATGATATACTCTGGGTACAACCCATTTAAACTTTAGGCACAATATGTAATAACTTTGGTCAGTAAAAAAGGACTTTGTATACCTTTGTCTCATGTTTCAATGTAGCAAACAATGTGTATTGCATTACGACAAATAGCGTATAGTGCTTTTTGGAAAAATGCAAAACATAGGTATCAAACATATAATGGACATTGGCATGTTTTGCTACATTCATGAGGGGAAAGAATTGGTGAATGGTGATAATGGAGCACATTAGCTGTCGAACCATTTGTATTGGGATTGATAAACATATGTCACATGATGAATTCAAATCAAGAGTATTTGATATATTGAACTTGCAATCAGATTTAGTCAAACTTGAATTCATAGTGAAATTTGATCCATCTTTGCTTATCCTATTATGTGATGATACCATCATTAGAGTGACTTGTCACACACCACGATTCGGTCCGTCAGATTGGCGGATCGAACTGTTTAGAGTGCGAGAACATATACTGGGACTCTTTACTTGTTTTTTTTTTTCAAAGCCGAACTTGTACCTGTGGGTATGGCCCACTTCTTATAACAGAATCAAAATATCATGTACAAAATAAAAACTACCACCGTAGTGGTGTTTACATTATCTATACATACTGCTTGAGTCCCGTTTACATGTACAAAGCGTGCTTTTATTCACAATTACATATTCGAGTGCGAGCCTGCGTGATGAACCACTAGTGTGTGTTGGCATTTGTATGCGGATGTTTCGGGGGCGTCTTCTCCACGTACACACGGATTAAAAACCGTGCTAAGCTTTACGCTTAGTGGGAAACATATGTGATGCATATTCACATTTATATTCGAGGATAACAATAACGGATATCATAATAATTTCCATGCATTCGTATGCGGACTTATACAAGTACTTGTCTTATACAGGACTTATGCTTGATCCAGTTATACTTATAAATTCGGATCTTATATCTATAGAGACTTTATTCTTATACGGAACTTATACTTATAACATTCGTTATACTTACTTTCGGATCTTACACTCATGGCGGGCTTATTCTTATTCAGTCTCGTAGGACACATACTTATTCAAGTTCATATAAACGGTGCAAGCTTATACATATACTTGAGCGGAAGGTACTTATCATCTTTGTACTTCTATACACATCTCGCCTCACGGTTTACATGGAGCCTCATTACTGGATTTACAAAGCTTATACTATACAAAGATACTTATAAATGTACTATAAGGCTTATCCCCTTATACTACGAATTACATTTTGTTTGGGGTCATTAGATCCTATGAGGATTGTGCAGACGTCTAACGGTATTCTTGAACTTGTCCTTAGCAATAGGTACCGTGGGTGCCCTCTGCTTGAGGTTTATGCTTATTCGGAGGCTTATACGGGAGATACCGCGTGGGTACTCTGAGAAGTTAATCGGGGATGCAGTACGTAGATTTCTGAGTGTCGGATACGAGGAAGTACCGAGTAAGTGCTACAAAGTGTCGGATCTGAGAAATTGCTGAGTAGGTACTACAAAGTGTCGGATCTGGCGAGGAAATTGCAGTAGGTACTACAGAAATTATACTTATTTTTGTATTTCAGATCTTATTCTTGTATTATGGAGCATATACCTATCTTATGGATCTTATACTTGTATTACGGGACTTATTCTTGTATTTCGGATCTTATACGTGCATTACAGAACATATACTTGTCTTACGAGATCTTATACTTTGAATTTGCAGGAGCTTATTCTAGGATTTCGAGATCTTATCTTAGGTATACGGGCATATCCTTGTACTTGGATCTTATACGAGACTTGTGTGCAGCGTATTCGGATACGGAAGCACCCATAGGTACTACAAAACATTTTACTTGTGCAAAAATACCCGTAGGTACTACAGAACAAATTCATTATACAGAGGTACCCATGGGAGTGCTGCCGACTTATACTTGTTATTTTTGAAGCGAGTGCAGAGTAGGTACTCTTTGGACTTGCTTATTTTTGCTAATACAAGGTACCCGTGGGGTACTCTTGGACTTATACTTATTTTGCGATGCAAAAGGTGCGAGTGGTACTACGAGGAACTTATTCAGATATAGGAGTACCCATAGGTACTACAGAATAGATACAGAGGTACATTCAGATCTTTACTTTTATTCTTTATTCAGAGTCTTATCATATAAATGTTTGACTATCGGACCAATCATAAGAAGTGAGTAGGATGCAACACACTAAGTATCCGAAGGTACAATACGATGCGAGGTCTTGGTAGCACCGGCGAGTCACCAGTACTAGCGAGAGTGCGTGGCATAGTGAATGCAGTGCGAGCGGGATTTGCACATGCCATGTAACCGGGAGTCTTGTGGCACTAACGGAGACCCGGGAGTGCTGAAGCTGGCACTAATAGAGATGCAGTGCGCTTGTCAGGGTGCTGGGCATCGGGAGTATTGAAGTACTAATCGAGGGTCTAGCGAAGTGCTCATCGAAGTCTTGGGATCACTAATCAAAGTCTTGAGAGTACTAATCGGGAATACCCGAGAAGTACTCATCAGTGTCGGAGCACTAATCTGAGTACCGAGTACTAATCAGAACATCGCTCATTGTTCTTTTTGGTCTGGTAGTCATATGATCATATGTCTTTCAGAACTCAAAACGTTTCTTAATCACATTATGTGATCATGGCCTAATACCTTTCATATTCATGTTCATATTCATAATTCAGTTCGTTTTCATGTTTCATATCATATTCATGTTTCATGCCTGCCCTTATGTTTCCTATATTTTCATACGAGAATACTTATACATGTACTTGTCCTTATCACGAACGCACTCTTATACAATGTAGATGCCTATGTATTCACTACATCATTCAATAATTCTTGTTCCTCTATGAATCAACTTTACTCATAAATTGGAATCATTCCAATTGAATCATCCAAACTAAAGTTATGACATTTTCATGTCAACTAGTCGGTTTACCCGAGGGACAGTGTGCAATACTCATTTTCCAGTACCTTGACTCCATATTTGACATTGGTTCTTAGTACTCCTTTAAAGCTAAGGTGCTAAGGGTTCTCCTTCAACTGGAATCACCCAAATCGGAGTACCGAAACTCAAGATACATCGGGTTTGCTTCGGACTACTCTATGTTCAAAAGCCCGAACGAAGTGGCGAACATAGCCCTACTTTGAGTGGAATTTCGGGCCACATAGAGTTGGAATTAGGGGTACCTATTTCGGATATTTGGTTCTCCTTTCGGTGTAGTTTAACGAAAACTTGAATCGCTCCATCGGATAAGAAATGAGCAAGTTATGGCCAAAAAAATACAGGGCTTATTTGGTCAAAATAGAAAAAAATAGAGCACTAATACCCGATGACTCGACTGTACCGGCTGGTGTCAGTCTGGAGGCTGTACCGCACCTTTTCCTTTATGCAGTTGGGTTGGGTTTTTGGAAAGCTATGCACATTCACTTTGTCTTGAGTACGGGTTGCGAAGTAAAATGGTGGAATTCACCATTCTTCATGCACTTTTCTCACATAATTCTCTTCTTCATCAAAACTAACATGGAATCCCTCCAAACCACTCCACAAACACTTTTAATTTGCAAAAGAATCCAAGGATTCATACCAAAATTCACCAAATTCTATAAAACCTCGGAATTGTGAAGGATTCCATCTCTAATCATTATCAACTAGGGTTTTTTCAACCAAACTTCCCTTAAATCTAGAATTAGGAGGTCTTTCTAACAAAACCCTAGATAAGGGATCCAAATTAATATCCAAAGAAACCCTAGCTATTCATACCCAAGTAATTTGTATAGGATCATACCAGAATTCCATGCAGTTAATACCAAAGTCGTAAATCCATGCACTTGCACCTTGATCCTGCTCTGCTGAATTCCTCTTTAGCCTCCTCACTTCTTTCTTCTTCTTCTTCCCCTTTTTTTTTCTCTTTCTCTTGTTTGGGGTAAAATGACTCATTTTGGTCTCCTCTTCTATTATAATTAGACTTTCCTTTATTTGCTTTTGAAGTCTCCGACTTTTGATCATTAGTATTCAATTTCCCTTATTTCATTTTGGCCTCAAATCTTGATAACTTATAACTTTTAAGTCCCTTTTAGGCAAGTTACGATTTTATCCTTAAGTCTTATAAATTTCCGGGTCTCTCGTTTCCATGTTTCACATTTAACTCATGAAACATTTAAATTATGCTTACAAAATACCCTAAACATGTCGAAAACTACTAGGGTATATTTTGGGGTGTTACAAGCATGCTCAGATGAAATGATGCTTATTATCGGGTTTGTGTATCTTCAATGGGCAGAAGTATTGTTTCGACTGAAGCCTTCCGATGTAGTATCTTCTTACCCAAAAGCTATGTGATTATACAAATTGTGTGTTCTACATAGTTGTCATGTTGTGCATTAGTACTAAATTCTTGTTTTATTGAATTCCGGTGTCAATACCTGATAGTTGAAACAAATTAAGCATGTATGTTTCCTCGCTCGTTGATGATAGCCATTAGTATTATTAAATACGCCTCATTTTATCCTATGTTTTGTGATATTTTTGTAGTTTTTGATTTAAAGCCAGTGTTCTAATGTTCTAAACGAATCATATTTTTATTTGTGGAGTCATCCCTTGGGGTAAATGCTGGAAACGAGGAAAGTCGGTTAAAAAATAGAGCAAAACATGAGAAAGTAATGAGCAGCAACTCACGTCGCGACATGACAGAGAGCATGAAAAGGGAGTAGTAGCCTATGTCACGATGTGGAGCCTTGACATTGCGAATTCACCAGCATCTCCAGCACCAAATCGCGACGTCATGTCCTATCCAACACCAGTTTTACCCCATTTTTGACATATTGTCGGGGAGCCTTTAAAAGGGAACAAGATTTAGGGTTTAAGAGTATCCCTTTTGGGTGGAAACACCACTGAGGCGTGATGCTTGAAGAGGAGCTTTCTTGAAGAGGAAGAAGAAGAAGATAGAAGAATGAGAAGGGGCTTTCACTCAAATATGTTTATTCTCTCCCTGTATCTTCGTTTTTCTCTCTTTTCATGGTTGTAATTCCTTTTTCAGTTATGTTTTAGTTAGTTTCTTAGGGTTTAGATGTAATCAAGGCTTGTTTGTATGAATCTCTCTTAATTTCAGTTGACTTATGTTTTATTTTCATATATGTGTTGGAGTAGTTTATTTACTTTAAGTTCCTTAATGCTTGTGGAGTAATTGGCCAAGTATGATTTGTGGTTCAATTCGAGAATGTGAGAAGTGAATTGAATTAAATATGGATGAATTACCTTTTAATTATCATGAGATAGAGATATAATTGAGATTAGGAAGTATGGTAGAGTGGGGTTTCTTGGGTTTAATAGCCTTTGGAAATCTAGGGTTGGTAGGGTGCAAAATACTTGATTCATAAGGTAAGTGTGGATTATTGAGAGAGATTCACGATTGCATTAGTGAAATCTCCATCAACATAATGAAGCCAAGGCATTAATTGATTAGATTTAAAGAGGTTCATAAACTTGATTGATGAAATCTATGTAAGAGGTTTTAGACTTGAATCTTTGTTAGAATTAGGATTGCATGCTAGTTTAGACTAAATGGTCTTCTGATTACCAAAGATCACCTAAATAGAGCCTAAACTAGATTAGAATCGGTAGTTAATAGCTAATCCTCGTGGGATGATACTCTTACTTACTTTTTATTACTTGAACACGACGCGTGTACTTGAGCACATAGGCACTTCCTATTTTCATACATGTTTCATGCCTTATCAAGTTTTTAGCGCCGTTGCTGGGGATAAGGTGTTTTTACTAATAGTGGAACTAAGTGATCCTTCTTTACTTTGGATATTTCTTTTGTTTTTCTCGTTTGTGAATATCTTTTTATCTTTGTTTCATTTGCTTTGAAATTTTTGTTTTTATTTTGTAGGTTTCAATCACAATGGACCCTTTTTGTAGAGTGTGACGAGAAATGTCCGACCTCTCGTTCAACAACTAAGGAGTGAGCGAAGCGATTCGATAGGCATCATCAAGAGTGAGAAGTCGATTTAAGAACCTACGAGTACTATGCATGCATGTTCGATATGGAGGCGCATACTTGAACAATTTCAATATTGGATGGGACCATAACTCCAACACATCATGGGAAGAGAAACAAGATACTTCCCATTCTCCACATCCCGAACCAATCTTGGAGGACCATTTGGTGGCTACAGGTCGAGGGCTGAAATGGAGATTACAAAACACAGTGGCCAGGGTCCAAGTCTAGAAAACATGGCTAAATTGAGAATATCTCAAATTGATTTAGCCATGGTCGAGTTGAAAGAGAAATAAATCCTATATTGACGATATGGACCACCATTCTCAGATGGTTTTACAGGTTTTATGCTCAACATGAAATGAGTCAACCTCCACGAAATGTCTAACCTAGAGGCAACCATAGCGGGTAGAAAGAGTTCAAGTTGAATGGGCAGAGGAATTAAAGCATTCTTGAGAGTGGATGAAGGTGAACACACACTTTATGTAGCTTATGATTCATGGAGAAGGTGCACACACCTTCGCAAGAAGAGTCAAAATTTGAAAGTAAAGTGGATGAATTAGCCATCACAATGGCTAAATTAGCTAAGTGTGGGGTTGATATATTCATGAAATAGGAAATAACTCCAATGACCACTTCTTATACTTAAACCAAAAATTAGATACATCAACATCTACAAGATGAGGAAATGAGTATACAAGAACTAGTGGCCAAACACATGAATGAGAAGAAGACCATGGCAAAAATGTCCTTTGAAAGACAACATGAGAGTTTGCAAAACATTCTTTAGGTGATTATAGAAGAAGACTTGAGCTAAAAAGAGGATGTTACCTCAAGAAGCGAGGATGAACTTGAGAAAATCATAAAAGTGGAGGATGATGAACAAGATTCAAAGACCTTAGTTGTAATGGAAGATGAGCCAACTTCTCCAGAATCACGTAAAATGATAAAATATGTGTCACGCCCCGATTCCCGGTCCGACCCGATTGGCGAATCTGAACCGGTTTCGGGATGCGAAACCATATACTGGGACTTTTTTTTTTTTTTTTTTTTTTTTTTTTTTTTTAGAGCTGAACTTATATCTGTGGTGTACAAACGATTTTTGTAGTAACCAACACTCATTTACATTTACAAATGAACTACCACCGGAGTGGTATCCATTAAAATTTATACACATTTACTAAGTCCCATTTCTTATACAAATACACATACATATACATATCTAGCCACAAGAAGCATCAGAGATCGCGAACGTCTTTGGTGAGCACCTATCTACGAATGGCCTATCTTCTTTGGTGTGGAATGTCATGTCCTCTTTATCTCCTCTTCGATTACCTACACGGATTGAACACGGAGTGCTAAGCTTTACGCTTAATTGGGAACATATAGGCGATATGCGACCAATAACAAAAATGCGTCGTCACTATCTTTTTACATTACTTTTACTTATGCATATAACGGCCTATTCTTATGTGTGACTTCTAACTCATCTCTCATATTATACATGTAGATTTTATTCTTTTGATTCACTTATCATTATCTTGTTCATATTACTTTCTGTGTCATGTCTTTTACGAGTTTGTAACTCTATCTACTACATGTATGATAAGATCAAATCCTTAAAGTAAACTTATCGTCGAGAATAGATCAAGTCATATTAACTTCATACGAGTCAAATCAAACTAATACCAATATGTATTAGACTCTTATCATTATCATGGGCAGAAGCCATTAATCAACTCCCTTTAGAAATTATTTCATGATGCAGGGATGCGGATTAAAATCCTTTTTGGTTTTAAGTTTTCATCAAATTTTCATTTCAAAAAGTGTGCGACAGAATCCTACTTGACCCGGTTGGCGAGATCAGGCTGGAGCGGTTTACTCGAAACGTTTTCAGTAAACATTTTATTTCGTGTAGTAAATTTTTATTTTTCAAAAGTGTCGCGACTTCGAATTCCCGACTTATTTGACTTGAATTGGCGGGATCAGTGAAGCCCGGTTTACTCCGGTACATTTCATTATCTTCCTAAAACATGTTGTTTATGTTATTCCATTTTAGACGCTTTTTAATTAAGCGGCACTTCTTTTGGTGCAATCCTTTTTGACCATTTACAAATTCAGACCCATAACGAATCACATTTGTAAAATGCATTTACAAGCCAAGTGCCTTTACTATGTCCGTGTAATGTATAAGATAGCAACAGCTAATTTTTAATGTCATTTTAAGCTTATCGGTTTGTGATTTCACATATAGCTATAGAAGTGACATTCACGGCAATTCGCAGGGAATCTGCCACATTTGTCATTCGATGGCGTGTGATTTCACATTCAATTGCTTGTCTCACATATGGCTATAGAAGTCGGCATTCACATTAGATTCACTAGGGAATCTGGCAGCATTTGTAAAATTCGTGTATTGTGATTTCGCATTCAATTATTATCGTCTCATATATGACTATAGAAGTCGACATTCAAGACAGATTCACTTGGGGAATCCTGCCCTATTTGTCATTCATTAGCAATGTGATTTCGCATTCAATTATTATTGTCTCACATATGGCTATAGAAGTAGACATTCAAGACAGATTCACTTGGGAATCTGCCTGTTGTCATTCTGCATTAGCAATGTGATTTCGCATTGTTCAATTGGCCCATAGACCTGCATATGGTTATAGAAATTAGGCATTCATGACGATTCGGTTGGTGAATCACGTCACGTTTGTCATTAGTATGGTTTCACATGGCTATAGAGTCGAAATTCCGCGATAAAGTCGATTGGTGAATCCGTCATGTTGGTCATGACCATAGCCACATTTCCATCGGTTCACGTTTATGCGATAATTTCAGCATAGGTCAAATACATGCACACATGTATGTGTGACAAACATTTCAAATAACAATAATTCCAAATCATATATATATATATATACTTATATCATATTTCTAAATAATTCTTAGCGATCATAATAGATTTGAATTCAATTTCACTTTGTATTGTCTTTTCAAAAAGATATTACTCAATCTATGTACTCATTTCATATCTCCTTCACGTATATAATTTCATATACTCAGTACCATATCACTCATTTATATACTTTCAGTTCACGTATGCTGTTCGTATATGCTCATTCATATATTCCTCACGCCTTGCTCATTCCTATACTCATTCATGTGTACTCATTCATAAACCCATTTACGTATACTAGTTCATATACTCATTAATATTTTTCCTATCATTTGTTATCATTTTCTGGTTATATGTGATAATAATCATATATCACTTAACCACATTATGTATTCATGACATATTGCCTCTCATGTTCACAATCATAATTTCCAATTCATTTTCATTTTCATTTTCCATAATCATTTTCATGTTTCACCGAACTTGCATCTTTACATTTTCATTTTCTACATTTTCCTTGTTTCATGCTATTACATATGGCACTTCATATTCTTGTGAAGTATGATGTATGTGGAATTACACCTCATTCATATATTCTTATTTCTCTATATGAATCTACTTTTACTTCGAGTGAGATCAATGTAGGGATATCCAAGCTAAGGTTAACTGTGGCATTTTTCATGCCCGAAACTAGTCGGTTTACCAGTTACAAATAGTTTCATGCATTTACTGAAACTTTTCTGGGATCTATTATGGGCTGAGCTCTAGGTCATTGTACTATTTTTAAAGATAGGTTCTAAGGGTTTCTATTCCAACTAGGAATCACCCAATTCAGACATACTTGAAACTCAAGTTACGTGTTCAGAAACAACACGGACTACTCTATGTTCAAAACTGAAATCAGAATTTGGCTTGCACATGGCCCACTTTTGAGGTAGATTTTTAGGCCACTTTGGATCAGAATTTGGCAATACTATTCTTTAAGTTTGTTCTCATGAAAGTCTATTTTACGTAGCCACTTGAATCGCTCAAATCGGATAAGAAATGAGCAAGTTATGGCCAAAATACGAAAACTGGTCAAAATAGAGCAGGGTGTACCGGTACATGTCTGACATGTACCGGTACATGTTGGCAAAATGACTAGAACACAAATTTATTACCGGTACATGTTCAAAGTGTTCGGTACATGTCACTGAGTGCCCAGAATGTGTGTTTTTCACCCATTTTTCCATATTTTTGATACCCAAATCATCTCTATACTTCATAAACACTTCAAGACCACTTCAAATTCATCTTATGATCTCTTTTCTACTCAATTCTTCTTTCAATTTCATATCTTTTCTTCAAAATTTGCTTTCATGAATTCCTCCAAAAATCATTCTAATATGGGTTAGGACCCATACACAAACAAACTTGATGTTTAGTTAGGGTTCACAAACCTAACTCAAAAAGACTCTCAATTAACCATGAATCCAACCTAAAGAGAGGATTCTATGATTATCTTGTACCATATGGGGTTTTTTACCAGCCCTATTTTCATGAAATCCAAGGTTAGGAATGAATTCCTAACAAAACCCTGGAATTTGAACAATTCATTAACCATAAAATCCATATGATCCATACTGCAGAATTTCATATCCAAGGTTAGTTCCATACCTTTTTAACACTTGCTTGAACTTCTCTTCTCTTCTTAACTATTCTCTTCCCTCTTCTTAACTGCTTCTTCTCTCTTTCTCTCTTCTCTCCCTCACAGGTTTTGTTCTCCTCAAAATGAGACCACGGTGCTTTAAATCCAAAATATCCTTAGGCCTTGTTTGGCCCTCAAAAACCCATTTTTGGGTTAGTTTCATTAATTGCTTTTTAGTCCTTGGATTCTTCCATTTTTTTGAAATTCAACTTATGCATATTCTAGTTTAACCCCTCATCTTTCCTCTTTTATGACTTTCATATCCTTTTTGCCAAATTACCAGATTGCCCTTGTATCTTGTAAACTTTCTGGGTTTCTCTATTTATTTCCGAAAATTCCTATTTAACTTTTAATATACCAACAAGTCAGCGCTGGGGCATATTTAGGAGGAATATTACAATATGAAGTTCTAAAAACTATTTCAAAAGATGGCTCCATGGGATTGACATTCATGAAAAATTTAAGACTAAGGAAGCCCCATATCCAAAGTGGAGGAGTGTATTATTCGGTTGAACAAGGAAATAGAAGCTTTCGTGGTGATCCATAAAGAAAATAATAATAATAATAATAAGATCGGGGAAGATTATGTGCCCAAGAAGCTATTAGAACACAACTATCGATTATTTAGAATGGATGGAGAAGGCAATCACCAACCTATCTGTAGTTGGTAGAGTTGAGCTGGACTCTACAAAAATAGAGCAGCTTCTTGGGAGGCAACTCAAGAAATTCTTCTCTTTTTTCTATATTTTTAGTTTTGTTGTTTACTTTAGGGTTATTGCAGTCTCTGTAATTTTTAATTCGTGTTTTTGTGTGTTTTGTAGGTCCAAAGGCTTAATATTGTACTGTGTACAGTGATAGAGGGCAATACATGAAGAGTATCCTTTGTGAGTGTAAGATAATGAGTGTTTCTTGTTTTTGAACACTTAGATTTTTTCAAATCACCATAAGTTGTGACATCCTCTTGCAGCAGTCTAACATCTGCGTCATGCATGACATCGTGATGTGAAGCGATGGGAAGCTAAGAGATGCATCATCACGTCGCGACGTGAACACCAGATATTATGACGTGAAGAAGATACATAAACTCACCTCTCTTTCACGTTGTGACGTCGACTTAACTTTTGGAAATTGCTCTCTGTCACGTTGTGACGTGACTTCATGACGTCGCGACATAACACTATTTTAAAGCTAAGAACGTTTCATTTTTTTTTACATTCCATTGCTGCAAAACTCCCCCTTAAGCTTCTACCTCTCAACCTAAGTCACGATTTTCATTGTTGCACTTATTTTTCACACATTCCAAACTCTTTCATCACCCTTACACATCCACTAATCATCCTTTTGGGATCCGTTCAAGCTGACAAGAATTCAAGTATCAACTTATCCAAGTGAAGTTTACCAAATTTAAGTGGGTTCTTGGATTGTGTGAGCTAATTGTCTATTAAGGAGTTTTCTTGTGTGTATTGGAAGGAATTAGTGGATTGAAATCATTTTAAAATATTTCAAGGAATCAGGTTGCCTAAAAGGTGCTCGACAAATTGCATCATTGAGCTTTCAAGGGTTCTTGGTGACAACATAAAGCTTATTTAGTGCTAGTGTGAAAGGTATTGTCTTGGAGATCGTATTGGGGGATAGAGAAGTGGTGTTTGAAGTAAAATTATAAGTGAGAAAGAACCTATTTTGAGTGAACTAATCTACCATGAAAGGTTCTTGGTGACAACATAAAGCTTGTTCAGTGATAGTGTAAGAGGTATTGTCATGGAGATCGTATTGGGAGACAAAGAAGTGGTGTTTGAAGTGAAATTTTCAGTGAGTGAGAACCCGTTTTGAGTTGAATTGATCTACCATGGAATCCAAGAAGCAAAGGTTGTCCAAAAAGGGTTTGAATGTTACTCCATGAAGATTATAACTATGACAAGTTCGTCGCAAGCATCAGGGAGATACACGATCATTGCTAGAAACATAACATTTAATAAGAGAAGGGCTTTGAACATACCGATGACTACTGCATGAAGAACACCTAACTACAAAGGGATGGAAGGGAGCTATGCAAACCACTAAAACTAGCAGCAATCTCAGTAGTAAGAGAATTATATGCTAATCTTGTTGATAAGGTTTGAAGAAAGTGTGGGTGAGGGGAAAATGGGTGCCTTTTGACAGTGAGACCATCCATGAAGCTACCACAACTTCTACTTTAAGGTGGACAATGAAGTTTATGAGTTTGAAAGAACCTAATTAATCAAAGATGGCGGGAAATTGCTTAACAGCTAACAAAAAAGTGGTCAGTCATGAAGGACAAGTGGTAAATTTTTAAGCAAAGGGTCTCCTCTACATTCCGAAGGCTTGGCATCACTTCATCACCTTGAGAATACTTCCCACTACCAATGTGTGTGAAGTGACCAAGGAGAAGGTTGTCCTTAACTATGCCATACTTCAAAACATCAAGTTTGATGTTGGAAAAATCATTGAGGAAGCCATATAGGACAATAGAAATGTGAGGAAGAACATGGGCTACTCATTTCTTATATGTCAGCTATGTAAGAATGCGAGGGTAGATATCTCAATTTAAGAGGAATAGCTTCACCCTATTAAGGCAATAGTTGTGAAGAAGAAATGAAAGAGGGGACTACCTGAACCCGAGCCTATCATAGGAGCGGAATGAAACCCACTAGTGAGGGATGAACAGAGACAACGAAGATCGACCACCTCGGCGACTATGTATGGTGAGGGCACATCCTTTGCTAGTCTACATGGCTTGATTGACAAGCTCACTATGAGAATAGACTCATTATGGGATGAGCACTAAGAGTTTGAAATCGGTGTCAATCAACAATTGGATGAAATCAAAGCACAAAACAAAACCATCTTCACTAATCAAGAGATCATTCAGAGGTAGCTAGCTGAGCTCCTCTCCTATCATGCAGTAGTAGTAGCACCACCACTAAACAGTGATTACCGAGATCACTAAGGGAGTCCTCTTATGCTATTTTATTTTCTATTACATCGAGGATAATGCAAATTATAAGTTTGGGGGTGGATTGGGTTGCGGTTTGGTTTTGATTTGTGCTTGCATGCGGTAGTCACTTTGAGCCTTATAGTGCTTAGTTTAGAGTTAGTGTTTGTTAGTTTAGTTAGTTGTTTTTTAGTGTCTTTGCATGTTTGTTTGTGTTTGTTTTTGTGTTAGCCAGTTTTATGCATGCTTGTGTGTTTGAGTTTCCTTGCATGTGTATTTCTTTTAATTTTAGTGTGTTTTTTGTGTCTTAGTTGAGTTGAATTGGGTGCCATGCTTACTAATTGGATGTACACTTGAATGATGTGATCCTTCATTTGTTGTGAACTTTCATGTGGGATACTTGGACACTTGCTAGATTATGGTTGTGTGCATGATTAGTTATGGATAGCTTAGTTTGGTCATCCCCATACCTTTCAAGAAGCCAATTATTGTCAAGAATTTGTACACACACACACACACACACAGACACTAGATCTCGCTTGTATACATTGGTTCCACCACCCCCCCTCCCTTGCTAAAATTGCTTAAGGGTTGCTAACTCTTCAAGTGATAGGACACCTTCATAAAGAGGATTTTCAGTGGGCCCCAACCATAGAAAAAGTGCAAAAACATGAGAGAAATAACGAAAAAGAAATAGAAAAGCAAAAAGAAAAGAAAAATGACAAAAAGAAAGAAAAATAATGAAATAAGAGGGATGATCCAATCGAGAATCCCAGGCATAGTCCGAGGGGCCTCTCAAAGCCTAATGCCTTGAGCCAGCTAGCTTGGAGTCATTAAATTCACTGCTCACTACATGGGACAAAAGATGGATTACTCTCATAAGTACGTGCTTCGGTTTTTCTAATTGAGTGTTCGGGGTGAAGTTTGAGGGGAACTTAATGCCCGATTCCCTTAACCAACTGGTGGGGAGTCACCAATAGATCCATGTTACATGGACACTTCTCTAGAGCACCTTAACATTGGCCTACTTTAGGTTTGTGTGTTTTAATAAAAGATATGTTCTTATCATTGTTTAGTTGATTTCTTTCAAAAGAGTGAACTGAGTTTGAGTTTAGGGGTGTTGAAACTTTTATATACATTTGAGATCTTAGATGACACATTTTCACTAAGATCCCTTAGGAAAGGTTATTAAGAATATGGGAAGTGGACTACTATGTTCACTTTATTGATTTGTGCCTTTTCCTTGGTGTTTGTAATGTCTTTGTATCACCATGTTGGTTACATGTTATTTAAGAACTCATTCACCATGTCCTTTTTATTGGTTGCTTCAGCACCTCTTTTCAACTCGCTTTGTCATTTGTGTCTATTGTTTTAGTTTGTTTTAGTTGTGTTTTGTGTTAGTCCTTTGCTTGAGGACAAACGGGTTGAGTTTCGAGGGTGAAGAGTACATTTTGTACTCATTATATCCTTACAGTTTGGATAAATTTAGAGTGTTTGTAGTTTACAAGTAAGTGTTCTAATGCTATGTTTTGCTCATATTTGCATATTGGTACAATCTTGAGGCATATGGGGTAAAAGGGAGCGAAGTGAAGAAACAGCCTTCATGTCGTGATGTGAGAATCTCACGTCACGACATGCGAGCCACGACATTACGACATGGCTGAGACATTCAAGCCAAAGACAACCCACATGTCATAATGTCTGAGCCACCACGTCGCGACGTGAGGCCCATCTGCAGCCAAGCTCAGCTCATTCTTGCCATTTTTTGAGGGAGCTATATAAAGAACACATTACGGTTTAGAAATGGAGGTTTGGTTCTTGCAAGAGAGGTGGAGAGCACGAAATAAGCCTCTAGGGTTTCTAACCCTAGGGTAAGGCTCTTGGAGGAAGAAGATTGAATGAGGAGAAGATTATTCCATGTTTTCTTGTTCTTCTTTGGTTGCATTTCTCCACCTTATGTTTTGATTTTCATTTCTAGGGTTTTAGATGTAGTTTAGTTGCAATTTATGTATTTCAACATTGTTTTGCCTTTTAATTGATATTTGAAGCACATTTCTATTAAATGTCCTTCTCTATTCTTCATGCCTATTTATGATTCAATATCATCTATATGCCTTGTGATTCAATCCAAGATATGAGGAGTGAGGATTGAATTAGACATGTTTAGGACATCACATTTCACCATTGACAAGAGATTCTCATGAGTTTTGTGTGGGAATTGGGTTTCTTGGTTTCATTGCACTTTTAGGGTTTCAGGGTTGATGGGAATACAATACCTGAAGCCTAGGGTAAGAGCTATGGTTTCGAAAGAGATCGCATATAGTAATTGAGACTTCGCCATTAATAGGTGATTAGGATATCAATTAAAGGCAAATTGGACTCTAATGCTTGATTGTTAACAAAATGAAATCTAAACCTTAGGTTTTTCTATTTTATTTGACATCTTTGCAAGATAACTTAGGATTGTAGTTTGTTAGTTGTTTCCGCCATCCATCCATCAAATCGAATAAATATAAGGATTTGCGGAATTTCCAATACTTAGTAGCCCTTTTTCTTATGGGACGATACTCTTACTTTCACTTTATTACTTGAACCTAGCGCGTGCACTTGCGGACTTAGGCATTTTTATTTTCATACACGTTTCATGAACCTATCAAGTTTTTGTTGCCGTTGTCGAGGTTGTGATGAGTTATAAATATACTCATTTTATCGCTATGTTTTTGTGTTATTTTTGTAGTTTTTAGATTTAAATAAGTGTTCTAATGTTCTATATGATCTTTTTGTGTAGGTCATTCCTTGGGAGCAAATGCAAGAAACCAAGGCAGATTTAGTTAAAAAACAGAGGAAAACATGAGATAGTAGTAAGCAGCAGGTCACATTGCAACACCATGTCGTTACATGCGAACCACTATGTCGCAACATGGCCAAGCATTCCAACAACATACTGCCTCACACGTTGCAATGTCATGTTCGGCTTAACACTAGTTTTGGCGGCCTGATGTAGGGAGCCTATAAAGGGAATTTAGGGTTTTAGAGTCCCAGCTGGATGGAAAGCCCGATAAGTGTGAATATGTTAGCATTTTTAGTATACTTTTCACGTGTTTAAACAATTTAAATGCTAGATTCACACCAAAATCTCTAAAAAAGAAAACTCCACAATCATTCAATTGTTATGTATTTTGGGTTTTGGATCGATGAAGTAAGATGGAAGAAGACAGTGGAAAGGAGAAGTTGTTGAGTGAGCAGCACCTTCGTTGTGACTAAGTAAAAGAAAGATATTGAAGATGCTATGGGTTCATCACAATGAAGCCACCTTCGTTGCGACGAAGCAGAAGAACGATATTGAAGATGCTACGGGTTCGTTGCAACGAAGGTTGCATGACCCAACAACATGTATACCCCAGTTTAGCCATTTTTGAAGACTTATATAAGAGGAGACATGTTTTAGGGTTGTAAAAAAAAGAAAGGAGGAGACGAGATTGAGTAGTCCTAATTGGGAGGTTCAGACTTAGAGGGTGAAAACCCTTCTTAGGGTTTCTCTCCTCTTGTTCTTGAACCATTTTAGCACTTTGGGACTAGAAAGAAGGATTGGTAGCTGTTCTTCAAGATTTGGAAGAACTTGGGATTTGGAGGAAGAAGACCGAGGACTCACATCATTTTTCAACCATTAAGGGTTCCCTTATTTCCTTTTCTCATGTTTCATTAATTTTGGGATGTACCAAACCTCTATTATGTTCCTATATTCGTAGTCTAAGGTTTTGGTGGCATGTTGAACATATGAATCTTATATGATTTGTTAATTTTCCCTTTTTCTATTTTTTCTCTGTGATTTCCTTATCTATTGATTCATGCTTGGTTGCTATTTACATATTGATTTCTAGCTAATCTCAATATGGTGAGTGGTTCCTTACGAGATTTGAGAAGCGAGCAAATAATTAGACATAGGTGAATCAACCTAATTAGCTAGGTAATATAGAAATTATCTGTAATTAGGAGGCTTATGAGATTCTTGGGTCTTAAAGCATCTCTAGTGCTTGGGGTTGAGCTGAGAAGCAAGAAACCTAGTATTAGTTGGTAGATTATTTGACCTCGAGAGAGGTGACGGGCTTGTTGTAGGTGTGTAAATTAGTGTCAGCATTAGGCATCTTGTAGTACATATTGAGGGTTCTACGTAGTATAGTGGCTCGTCAAGTGTCTATCCCACAAGGAGAAGTGTGATGAATACTAAAATTAGCTTTAAAATATTATTTGGACCTTAAATTACAGTGAATTTCGACTAACTTAAAGAAAAAAACTAATCCCAGGTTATTTTCTAAATGAATTTGTCAACGCTAGGGTTTTGCCTTCCCCTGCCACACTCAATGGATTCTAACCTAGATAAATTATTCATTCAGTATATTAACGATTCATGCTAGCAAGTTGATCGTGCCTACTAGGTATCCTCTCTTGAGGTATATTCACCTATCTCGCCAGTAGTGTGTATTGCATCTCTACTTCAACCCTAGACTCCGACACACTTAAATGTTTAAACCCTAATCGCCACACTTAGAACTGGGATATCTCTATTCACCAATTTACCAAGTGTCACTCTACTCATATCCCTGGGAGTCTTTATCTCTCGATCTCATATTCCCAACAAGAACATGCCAATGTTTGTGACACCACCATGTAAATAAATCATAGAAATAAGAAGCAGTCGATGTGAGATCCATTGTACACTTGAATAGAAACGAAATTAATAATTAGTCATACCAGTAGCAACAGAGATTACGACAAAGGCCTAGAAATAGTCTTTACAACCATAGATTCTTGAATCATTTAAATGTTAGAAAAATACAAATAAGGGAGTGCAAATGGTGTTTGATTCACACATGTCGTGCTCCCGAGCTCGTCCGTCCGCGGCCTCGGTCCACCTTGAAAGCGGGTCATCTCGTTTGTATCTCATAATATCGTGTGATTAGTCAGAAACATTGCGTTGCATCGCGGCCTCAACGTTGCGATATTGGAACATCGCGACGTTGGGACGTCACGACGTTGGAGTTGGGTTTTCAGTATCCGCGGCACCAGTCTCACAAAGCCTTCCCAAATGCCACCTTATTCACGTAGTGCATAAGGAACCAAATATCGAATCTGCGATAACCACCGCGTACTATAAGAAATGGAACAAAAACATAGTAAAACACGGGTATATCATGAGTGTTTTGGACACTCATCACAACCCTAAACTTAGCTTCTTGCTTGTCCCCAAGCATGAAAATAACACACCAAAACGCATACGACATGAGCATGATACACATGATGCCAAAAAGAAGGATAAAAATGAGCCAAGCTTGCAAATCTAGCTTTTTTCTCTCAAATTGGAAGATCCTTAAGGTTGTTAAACTTTCTAAGGAGCATTAGCTAAGCAAGGCGGTTGACGAAACAGCTCAACCCAAAGTTACGAATGACCTTTCCCCAGAAATCAATGTGCAATTGATTCATGATCTCCAACATATAACCAAGTTCGAGCACCCCCAAACTTAAATTCAACTCACCTATTTGGAAGAGTCTAAAGGATAAAGAACAAACCACACGATACATTAAACTCTACCTAATCATGAAAAAGAAAAGCTTAGTGCCTATGAGTTTTTAGTGAGTGTCACTTGTATGAGATTCATTGAAGGTGACTCCCCACCAGTTTGTTAAGGGCACCGAGCATTTAGTTCCCCTTGAACTTCACCCCGAATACTCAACCAAACCTAAAGGCCCTAGACTGTGGGAGGGATCCATCATCTATCCCATGTAGCGGGCAATGAAGTCAATGGCTCCTGGCTAGTTGGCTCAGGGAATTAGGCTTTGAAAGGCCCCTCGGATTGTGCCCGGGATTTCGATTGGATGATCCCACTTATTCTATTCACAAACATCTTTTTGACCTTTTTTTTCTTTTTTTTCTTTTTCACTTTTTCTCTTGTTTTTGCATTTTTGTCAAATTTTTTTTTTTTTTTTTTGATATGGGGCACCGATGGCAATTCTCTTTTGAGTGTTGTTCCATCGGCAATTAGTTAGAATCCCTTAAGGCTAGTAGAAATAAAGTAAACAGGATTCGGGGCCTAGGTATACACTAGAGATCACATGTGCGTATGTGTTAGACCACTTGAGAAATGGTTTCTTAAAATACAAAGAGGGTGGCTAAACTAAGTCATTCCTACCTTTCAAGCATACAATTCCAGATCATTGAACAACCAAAAGATCCACCTTCTTTTTCTAGTTGGGCTTTTTGAAAAATTGTGATCAAAATGGCCTTCATTTAGCTGCCATGGCATCATACTCACACATGAACCCTTAAACATACCTAAAATAAACACACAATAATGCTAAAACGACCTAAAACAAGCAAACAAAAAACCTAATTGCATTACCTAAACAAGACTTCAAGGCATCATGTTAGGCCAATTGAGCAATTTAAGCACATACCTACTTAGACAAACCAACCATATACCCCAAACCATCATGCATGAATACTAGAGTAGCATGATCCCCAAAAGCACAAGACTTAAATCATGACACCAAATCGATCACCCACACCCCCTAAACAAAAAGGGACAGTGTCCTCAATGGCATGAAATATAAAATAAGGGTGAAGAAAACTCCCCTAGTGATCACAAGGATCATTGCGGTGGTGGCGGTGGCATGTGATATGTGAGAATTTGGGCGAGTTGTTTGATTATCTGTTGACGATGCGATATCCATGCTGTCGCTGGCTCGCCCATTTCTTGGCTCATCGAGACTTAATGTTCTTGGGTTTTATCCCAATAGGTATCGAATCTCATGGTGAGATCATGGACTTGGTCCTCTAAGCTTTGAGAAGGACTGGAATCATCCTCCTCATGAGATGGTGGCAGTGGGGGTGGGGGTTGGGTAGATGACTGTCTCGCATCTGCTTTGGTCAAATCCTACATCCTAGAAACCTAGATTTAGCCAGGCCCCTAAGCTCTTCTTCGTCCAACGGTTCATTCCCGGAATCATAAACCTCTTTTGGCCTTAGTACACCTAGTTTGTTTTTCTTTACTACTATCGACTTGATTGGGTGTATCCAAGCCTCGTTATCTTCTAAGGGAACCTTGGCTTTTCTACATAGGCCATAAATGAGAAAGGGGTGTCCTAAGTTCATCTTTGCATCCTTGTTGTAGTGGATTGCATCCTCTATGACCTATCCCACATCGAATGGGGTGTCCTAAGTTCATCTTTGCATCCTTGTTGTAGAGGATTGCATCCTCTATGACCTGTCCCACATCGAATGGGGTGTCCTGAAGTATCGCATAACTGAGCAAGGCCTTCTTGGCCGTCACTTCACACACATTGGTCATCGGGATTAGATGGGATGTGATGAAGTGATGTCATACCTTAGGGATGTAGGCCAAATGTTTGGCCTTGAAGTGCACTGCATGTCCTTCATTGTTTATTTTCCATTCCCCTTGGCTGTTTGTGAGTAACCTAAGGACTTCTAGGTAGTTGGGATTTTCTTGCAGCCTATCATAGGCTTCACCACTTGTCGGCTCTAAGTTGTAGAACTCGTTCATAGATTTCGCACTGAAATCTACCAACACCCCTTGTACCCTAACTTTTTTCAGTGTGGCTAAATTGGCATAGAATTCTTGAACCACTATTGTGGCAGTTGGCCTTGGGGGTTGGAAAAACGCTTTCCACCCTTAATTTGCTATAGTTTTATGAAAGAGTCGTCGGGGTGGTGAAATCCTTTCTCTTTGATGAAGGATTGATTCTTTGAAATGAGGCCAAATTTCTCAGCGACGACCACATTGACAAACTTATTCCTATCATAGTCCTCTTTGTTGCTAAATCCGGTCACGACTCTTCTTTGAGTTAGTTTTTGCCTTTTCAAAGACATGTTGAACTTAGGGGTTCCAATTAGTACCAAACAAGTACCTAAACTCCCAATGTGCTCAAATCACCCTTTGGTAGTTGAACAATTTGAAATTTTCACCTAAGAAATTTATCGAACACTTAGTGTACTATTTGAAACAACATTTATGTAGCTCGAGACTTAGAGACTCTGCAACCTCAAATCACGGATCTTCTTCTTTATGAAAAAAAATCCAAAGAAACTCAAAAAAACCAGTTGTTTACCTCAAATCACCCGAAATCCAGAAATCTCCTATTTCCCAAAACTATGTTGAACAATGGGAGAACTCTAAGGTTTTTGGATCAAGAGGTGTTCTTAGGTCTCTGGGGAACTCGAAATCCACCTTGGAAGTCTTTGGAAGACGATTGAAGAACAAATATGCAAAAACTGTTGAGAGGATTTAGGGTTTGCAAACATTGAGTTCCAAAAATATGACCATTCTTGGTCTTAAAAAGCGGGAAAAGCCAACGTTGCGACCGTTCAAGCCAGCGTCGCGTGTTCCCGCAGAGTTGCTCAAAATGATTTGTAATGTCCGCGGCGTTACAAGGGATGTTTTGCCAACATAGCAATGTTCGGATCCAACGTCACGACGTTCCAAAGAGTCATTTTTTTTCCTCAACGTCGTGACATGGTAAAGAGGTTTAATTCAGTTTTGATAAAAAGTTTCTAGGTTGTAAAAAACTCCCTTAATGAGGTTCCAGCCCTTTTCCAAGCCTAGAATAGGCCTCTCAAACTATCTCTATGTCACCGCTTCGATCTTAGAGCCTAAAAATACAACAAACAAACAATGCAATTATGTCATAATTTACGCACTTCGAGAAAACTAAAATTTCTAAAAATTAAAACAACAAGCAATAATTAAAAACACTAAAGACTACAGTAAGGAAAGAAAAACTTCAAAAGGCTTGAGTTTGCTGAAATGTAGCGATTTGTTTAATGTCGTAAAGCTTTCGACTTCCACTGAACCTCAATGTTCGAGACCACGGTGCTTGAATTCACTTACTACATTGTTTCCGATTGTGCAACCAGTTGATGGCTTTGTTTGCTTGCATGAAAGAGTCCCCTCAATATGAAAGCTGTCGATTGCATTGACTTTAAAACTTCTCTTCTCACGGATGCATGATTTCCGCTCCTCTATAGGGAAAAACTTGAAAGTCATAACGGTCGACCACCTTAGGCTTTGTTTCACAAGGGAATAGCTTGAGTCTTGAGGTAAATAAGAGGACTCGTTGACCCGACTCAAACTCTTTCCTTATAATATGTTTGTCATTCCAGGCTTTTGTCTTTTCTTTATAGATCCTAGCATTTTCGTAAGTCTAATTTCGGAATTCTTCTAATTCACCGAGCTGTAGTATGCGTTTCTCACTTGCTACCTTACTGTCCATATTCAACTTCTTAGTTGCCTAATATGCTCTATTCTCCAATTCCACAACAAGTGGCATGCTTTTCCATACACGAGCCTGAATGGTGACATCCCCAAGGGTGTCTTAAATGCTGTTCTATAGGCCTAGAGCACATCATCTATCTTTTTCACCCAGTCTTTCTACAAGCTATTGAGCGTTTTCTCTAAGATAGACTTTATTTCTTGGTTTGACACCTTTTCTTGGCCATTAGTTTGTGGGTGGTATGCAAGATGTGATGTTGAACACCATATTTTCCCAGTACGCTGTCAACATGTAACACCTGGTATATGTTTTGTTATATTCAAGTAAGGATTTTTGGGGAACAAATGCAGCTTATGCCCCTATGATATTTTAAATTGTGATTAAGATTATACCATCTTAATGATTTGGTTTAATTAGAGGGATTAGCAAAGTGTGTTAAGATTGCATTTTATGGCATGTGTGGGTCAATTATGCAATTAGGTAAGTTTGAGTGGTTTTATTGGGTTTTTCACAAAGTAGTATGTGTTGAAGGGACCACTTTGAAAAACTTGTTAGTGGAGGACTAAAGTGTAATATCCTTGTGGTATGTGGCGTCATGAGGGCATGACACCTCATATATGCATGGTAGGAGATCTTGACACATGGCAAGTGCATGAGAAGAGCTTGCCATGTGCCAAGCAAACCAATTTCTCTTGGTTTTGGATGCTAGACCAACTTCTTGCTAGGAAGTGGAAAATTCTGGAAATTTAGAAAGTGAGAGAGAGTTCTAGAGAGAAGCTAGAGAGAAGGAGAAAGGCTTGAAGGAAGCTTGGTTTTTGGTGGAAGAAAGTTCACTAAGGTGTATGTAAACATGATCTTTGAGGCCTTAGTTGTATTTCTTATGGACTTTGGTTATATTCTTGGGTTTTTGTTGGGGATTACATCCTAACCCTAGATTTGATGAAAGGTGTGTTTAGTGGAACCTTAAATTGTAAAAAGACAGATTTTGTGAAGTGGCATGTGTGTGTGTCAGGGGAGGTGCTGTCAGAACCCTTGACCCCCATGACAGTGTTTTGGCCATAAGTTGTCCTAAAGAACTCCAAACTGGATGATTCCAGTTGGAGAAGAAGCCCAAGACCTAGCCCTTCGAATGTCCATAAGTAACCAAGAACTAAATCCTACCATAAGACCCTTGAATTTGAGGTTGAAAGTCAGATACAGATTCTGTCCCATGTTCTGGAGCAGTTCCTGTTTTTAGGTCTCAGGTGAGGTTATATTGATCCAAATGGAGTGATTCAAAATCCCTCTCAAAGTACATAGGGCGTAACTTCATGAAAAAGTGTGGCCAAAGTATGGCTGTTGTTCCCATAATTTCGTCAAAGTAAGGGTGAAGTGAGGACAGTTACATCCTAGGAAATGGTCTCGGGGGAGGTCAAATTAATAAAAACCATAACTCTTGATTCCGAGGTCTGAATGACCTGATTTAGAGCTATGGAAGCTAGAATGGGAGGCTTCTGGTCAGAAGACCTTAGTGGACTAAAAAACGTGTGTAGCTGAGTCAAAATGGTAGTTAAGAAAAAAGAAAAAAAGGGGTCTTGAGATAGCTAAACAAGATACAAGTGTTGTGTGCTATTTGTGTTACCTAATAAGGGGTGTTAAATCATTGATATTAGTAAAGTGTAAAAAGAGTGCTCTTGAAGGATCAAGGTCACATGTTTGTAGGTATAGAGGCCATGTGTGATTAGTGGTGAAGTAGTAATATCCAATTAGATAATTTTATGTAACCCGGATTGTTTGAGGCTAAGAAATCTTATGACTTGTTAATTGCAGATCCTTTGGAGTAGCCTCGGTATTGACTTCCTTTGGAGACTTGTGGATTTTTTTGAATCCAAGGAAGGTAGGGGATCTTGTAACCTTCTCACCTTATACCATGGTTTTGGCAAATTATTGCCATTCCATGCTTGAAGCGTGTGATTTTCTAATGATATAAATGTGTATATTTTATATCTATGGAATTCTGAATTAATTGGTACATGATGTTTTAAATATCCATGTGGGTGAATGCTTTGTGAAGTGTTTTAAAGCATGACATGGGTATGGGAGCGTGTGAGTGGGTTGATGTAGTGGACAGGATTGTAGCTAGTCCTGGGTTGTAGTCGAGAAAGGTCTCGGATATGCGGGATGTGGGCATATCCACGGGTGGTAAGTCCAGCCCAATTTGTCGATTTATGCGGGATGTGGGCATATCCACTGGTGTGCTCCCGGCAATTTGTCGTTGTTCTGGGATGATCGGCTAGTCCCACACAGGTGAAAGCCAAGAGTCAGCGATGAGGGGTCGAGATGGTGGTAGTATTTCATCACTTGTTTTCCCACATCAACTTCTGATGAAAATGCCATGTTTTGAGATGTGTTAAATTATTTATCTTTGAAATATTTTTATAAACATAAAACTGACTATAGGATTACTACGAGTTGTCGAACTCACCCCATTATTCCCTCCTTTAGATGCAGTGCGAGACATTTGCATGACTTGAAATTTGACTTCGCGAGGGTTTTGGAGGTTGGGAATTGTTCGTCGGCCTTAGCATCTTGGTGGTTGGGCACACATTTTGAGGAACATCTAGTGTTGTGTGGAGGTTCACTGCTATATTTTTGGATGATTCATATCGATCATAGGTCTATTTATATATTTGGCTTATGATTAGTTTGGGACACTTTGTAGAAAGTTTTGGGATTTTGTGTAAATATTATTTTTGATCAGAAGTGTAAGTGTATAGTCTTGGGTGCATTGAGGACTTACCTCGGGTACAGATATGTATATATATGTTTGAGACTTAGGGTGGGTTTAATTACGTTTCTGGCGATTACTCCAAGTGGAGTTTTGGACTCGGGGTTTTGAAGAAATACGGGTTGATATATATGGTGTGTAGAATTTAGTGGTAGCCTTTTATGCAAAAGTGTTAGTTTTGAAAGAGTCTATGTTAGGGACTCATGATGAAAAAAAAGATGGTAAAATAACATAAATCATCGTGAAATCGAGGTGTGACAAACAACCTTGTTGTAGAAAGTGAGTCACCTCATACATGTCAATCATGAAGTACTAAGCCAAGTGAATATGTCTGCGAAGGAACTTTGCTATCACTCTAGCATCATTAGTGCGTGTAGGTATAACCTCTACCCTTTTAGAAACATAGTCCACTGCCCAAAGAATGTATAGGTTACTAAATGAAGAGGGGAATGGACCCATAAAATCCATCCCCCATATATTAAACAACTCTACCTCTAAGATGGTCTACAAGGGTGGTTCATCCCATTTTGATATGCTCCCCATTCTTTGGCATTTATCACAGGCAAACACAAATTGGTGAGCATCCTTGAACAAGCTAGGCTAGTAGAATTCTGATTGAAGTACCTTCTGGCTTGTCCTTTGACCCATAAAGTACTTACCCAGCATGCTAAAGTGTGGCGGTGAGTTAAGATACTCTCCATTTCCTCCTCTAGACACATATTCTTATTACCTAATCAGCACAATGCTTATACAAAATAGGCTCCTCGATAGTAGTGCTTCCAGTACAAGAATCTCTTCTTCGTGATGGCTAAATTCTGGTGAATCACCCCAGCCACTAAGTATTTCACATAATCCGAGAGCAAAACTACTTAGCTTTATATCTTCAGTATCGAGAAATTTGTTCATTGGGAAAATCATCCCATTGATCTAAACTTCTTTACTAGGCCCTTCCAATTGCGAGAGATGGTTTGTTACTAGATTTTCAATCCCTTTCTTATCTTTTATTTCCAGATCAAACTCTTGCAGTAGTAATACCCACCTTGCCCCGCTGTCCTTCCTAGCTGTCATTAGATACTTTATCATGCATCGGTCGTGCACTATTACCTTGTTACCAATCAAGTATGGTTGGAACTTGTCAAAACCAAACACAATTGCCAAAAGCTCGTTTTTAGTTGTTGCATAGTTTAGTTACGCATCATTCAAAGTCCAAATTTCAGATAGTAGATAACCCCAAATATCCTTCCCTCTTTCGAATCTAATATTGCCCCTTTGTTGTGTAGTCACTCGCATAATATATTAGTTCAAAAGGGAGGTCCCAGTCTGGTGATACTACAATTGGTGCTGAAACCAATTTCTCCTTCAGAAATGAGAACGCTGCACACAATTAATTCATCACCCGAAAGTGGCCTCGAACTCAGTAGATTCGACAAAGGCTTGGTCATTTGAAAACCTCGCGAATCTCCTATAGAATCCTCATGTCCTGTGAAGCTTCTTATTCCTTTCTCTAATCGAAGACGGGGAGGTGGCTTCTCTATTGTTTCAATCTTGGCTTTATTTACCTCAATTCATCTTGCAGAAATCGATGCCCCAGTACAATACCTTCCTTCACCATGAAGTGACACTTCTCCTAATTCAGCACAAGATTAGTTTCTTCACATCTTATTAGTGCATGCCTCAGGTTTTCAAGACAATTGTCAAAAGACTTCCCCAACACTAAGAAATCATCCATGAACACCTCAATTGTCTTCTCGACCATGTCTGAGGTTATAGCCATCATGCATCACTAAAATGTGCTTGGTGCGTTACATAACCCGAATGTACCATAAGGGCACGTTAATGTCATTTTCTCTTGGTTTTCTAGGGATATAGTGATCTGATTATAGCCTAAATACCCGTCCAAGAAATAATAATACTCGTGCCTTTCCAGCCTATCCAGCATTTGATCTATAAATGGAAGTGGGAAATGATCCTTTCTAGTTGCCTTATTCAACTTCTGGTAGTCTATATTCTCCACCCTGTAACTGTTCTAGAGGGAAGCAATGTGTTGTTCTCTGTATTTATCACTATGGTCCCTCATTTTGTAGGAACTACTTGTATTGGACTTACCCACGAACTATCAGAAATGGGGGTAAATCACCCCCGCATCTAACCACTTCAATACTTCCTTCCTTACCACTTCCTTTATGGCCAGATTGAGTCTTCTCTGAGCTTCCACTGAAGGTTTGTGACCATCTTCTAACAAGATCTGGTGCATACACATAGAGGAGCTAATTCCCTTCAAATATGCTAAAGACCATCCAATAGAATCTTTGTGATGTCGAAGTACTCTCAAAAGCTTCTCTTCTTCTACTATTGTCAAAGATGCTGATATGATCACTGGTAAGGTTAAGGATTCCCCTAGATAAGTATACTCAAATGGCTAGGTAGTGGCATTTGCTCAAACTGTAGTGGTTGCTCAATTTAAGGCATTGAAGTTTGTGCATTCTCTCCCAAGGGCTTGTAATACTTTCTTCTGTTCGGTTGAAAGGAGTCTATTCATTTCACATGCTCTTCAGCCTCTTCACCTAGTTCTTCCTGATCATTCTGCACAAGGTTAGTCTCTAAAGGGTCAGTCAAACCACTTTAGCTAGACACTGTAGACTGCCTCTATCATAAAATAAACATCACTCTCCGTCTGATGTCGTACAACATTAAATACACTGAACTTAACCTCATCGTCTTGTACTCTTAATTTTAGTTCTCCCCTCTACACATCAATCATAGCTCTGACAGTTTCTAAAAACGGTGTACCTAATATAATGGGTATCTCCTTGTCTTCCTCCATGTCTAACACTAAAGTGAAATCACTGAAGATAAACTTTGTCTACCTTTACTAAAGATATCTTCTACTCACCTCCGTGGATGTTTCAAAGGATCTATCCGCTTAGTCAAGAGTGACAAATGTAGGTCTAGCTTCACCTAATCCCAGTCGTCTGAAAATAAATAAAGGCATAAGCTTAATACTAGCTCCTAAGTCACATAGGGCTCTCTCAAAGATTGAGTTCCCTATCTTGCAAGGAATTGTAAAACTGCCTGGATCCTTCAGCTTCTATGGTAGTTTTCTCTGAAGAATGGTACTGCATTCCTCGGTAAGGTTCACTATCTCAAAATCTGATAATCTTCTTTTCCTTGACAGTATATCTTTCATAAATTTGACGTAGCTGGGCATCTATTCCAATGCATTTGCAAATGGAATGTTGATATGCGGTTTCTTAAACACTTCCATAAATTTGCTAAATTGTCATTCAACTTATTCTTCTTCAAACGCCGAGGATATGTGAATCGGTGTAGTGGGTTCATTTTGTACCCTGTCTGCTTTCTCGCCTCTTTCTTCCATCTAATTTCTATTGACTTATTCTCTCAAGCCCCTGCATATGGTCTTTCAGCCGGCCTGGCCACTCTCCCTCGCCCACTTCTCTTATCACTACAAGGTTCCTGTTACTAATTCTCTACTTCTTCTTAAGGTGATAGCCTTAATATGTTCTTTGCCTCTCTTCTCTGATTTATTCTTCCGAATTGCTTGGAAATGAACCTTGCTGCCTCTGAGTCAACAAATTGGCCATTTGGCCCATTTGCACCTCCAAGTTTCTCAACTGCCTTGCTTAGTTATTCAATTGGGTTGACTGATTCTGCATATTTGCCTTTGTTTAATTCATTAAGGCTGTATGGGAAGTCAGCCTCTGAGCTAGTGCTTTTTCCAAGTCCATTTTTTTCTTTGATGGCGATTTTCTTAGGTGGCATGCTGTTATGATTATTCCTCCATCCATAGTTCTGATTGTTCTGATTATTACGCTAGCCTTGGCCCTAGTTTTGGTTTTGATTCTGGTATGTGTTACCTCCATACTAACCCTATTGTTACGGCTGATTAAATCTAGTCACATTATGTGCCTGCTCTACTGTCATCTGTCCCAACTGGCATTCTATAATACTGTACTTTCCTTCGCAGGATTCGCATATCTCCCAAGGGTTGGTTTGAATAGCATTTACAGTACCTTATTGTCTCTCTAGTTGTTTAGTGAGTTGCACGACATGGTTGACCAAATTGATAAGGACCTTTGTGTACGCGCCCCTCCCACAAATTCTTCCCTCGTATTAGGCCTATCCTCGGGCCACTAGTTGGGCCATTGGTAGCCATGTCCTCTAGATTTCATATGCTCGGGGTCTATAGTCTTTTATCGAGCACCCCGTTGAGGCATCTATGACTGCTCTAGTGGGATCACTTTGTGACCATTGTAAAATGTGGACTCGCTCCATCTAGTTAGCCCGTGGTGTGGGCATCTCGCTAGTTCATGAAATCTTTCCTGCAAGGTTCAGCTAGGTTCTCTCACCTAACTATCTAAAAGTGCTAATCTCGCACCGCCAGCGATCTGAGGAAGAAAGAAACTGAACTTCTAGCCAATTCAAATCATTCCATGAGGTAATGGAACCGATGGCGCTGGCTCGCTGCTAACCAATGTTTAGCTTTATCACCTAATGATAAAGTGTGAACAACTTTCATTTCCAAACGTTTCTTCTGTTACCCCATTGTATTTGATCGTGTTGTATACTTCTATGAAGTTTGTTAGATGCGTGTTTGGATTCTCACTTGGCATACCGTGGAACTAGATGTTCTGAAGCATCTGCAGTGTTATTGTTTTCAACTCAAAGTTGTTTGCTTGTATGGGTGTGTCTTCGTATATCAAAATGAACAACCGTAGGTGGTAGAGAAAACTCCTCAAGCAGCATATAAGGGTTATCTAGATGTATGAATGGTCTGGGGGCATAATTCCTACCATTATTTCCATTTTGTCCCCCTTGCGACTCATTCCTCTCTAATCTTTCTTTTCCTGATTTTGCATGACTACTTGATTCCTCACTTGCGCTTCCCTTTGTTCTCTTTGTAGTCTGTTTGTAGTTCTCTCTGGCTCAGGATCAAACGGAAGTAGTTCTACTTGATCTTATCTTTACATGCATGCAGATTAACCTCCTACAACCACAAACAAACAAGAGAGACCAAGTCACAAGCACCAAAGTAAGATAGGTAAAATAAAATAAAATTAATAAAATAAAAAAATTGATCCAAAGTAATATCTAAGTGCGCTATTGTCAATATCAACACAAATAATTCTCCCCGACAATGACGCTAAAAACTTGATAGGCGGTTGTAGGTGTGTAAATTAGTGTCAAAACGTAGGCCTGTACACATAAGTATACACGTCGAAGTTACATAGTATAGTGGCTCACGGTCATACCACAAGGAGAAGTGTGATGAATACTAAAAATTAACTTTAAAATATTATTTGGACCTCAAATTACAGTGAATTCCAACTAACTTAAAGAAAAACTAATCCTAGGTTGTTTTCTAAATGAATTTGTCAACGCTATGGTTTTACCTTCCCCTACCACACTCAATGGATTCTAACCTAGATAAATTATTCATTCAGTATATTAACAGATTCACACTGGCAGGTTGATCATGCCTACGAGATATCCTCTCTTGAGGTATATTCGCCAACTCGCCAGTAAGGTGTATTGCATCTCTACTTCAACCCTGGACTCCGAAACGCTTAAATGTTTAAAACCTAATCGCCACACTTGGAACCGGGATATCTCTATTCACCAATTTACCAAGTGTCGCTCTACTCATATCATTATTAGGAGTTTTTATCTCGATCTCGTATCTTGGGTGAAGAACATGCCAATGTCAGCCAAACACCACCGTAACAAACTCGCGTAAAATAGAGCAAGTCGATATGAGATCCATTAATACACTGAATAGAAACGAAATTAATAATTAATCCACACAAATGTAGCAAGGTTACGACAAAATCCTAGAAATAGATCTAGAACATAAAGATGTTCATTACAACCATAGATTCTTGAATCGTTAAATGTTTGAGAAAAGAAATACAAATATAGGAGTGCACACGGTCTTTCGATTCACGCCTATGTCGTCTCTATGCTCATCCATCCGTAACCCCCTCAGTCCACCTCGAAAACTAGGTCATCCTCATTTATATCTCATAATCTCGTTGTTTAAGTCCAGGAAACATCACGACGTCGCACGTCACTTGGCCTCAACATTGCAAACACTGGAACATTGGGCGACATTGAGTCGGGTTTTCAATTTCTCCTGCCCCACAAAGCCTCCAAATGCTTTCTTATTCACTTGTAGTGCACAAGGAACCAAATATCAAATATAGAGTGATAACCACACTTATTACTATATGAAATGGAACAAAAACATAGTAAAACGCGGGTATATTATGAGTGTTTTTGACACTCATCAAGAGGTTTATAATTAAACTAGGCAAGAGTCGCCTTGGAGAGCTTTTTCAAGAGACAATAGGATGGAATTTTGGCTTAGATATAATAGGATTTCCCAATTGCACCAAATACCTTAGGATCTTATACTGCATCCCTTAGTCAGACAAATTCATTAGTTTGATTAAGCTTTCATTAGTTTAGTTTAGTTTAATTTCTATTTTGAACTAAGTTTCGACCGTTTTGATATTAGAGAAGTATTCTAATTTTGGTACTTAGCATCCCCCATTTCCCTGTGGATCGATATCCGTACTTAGGTACACTTAATTACTTGCATAAGAATATACTGCGTTAATAGCGCTGTTAAGATATTTTATTGCATATCCTTACTACAAATTGCATACAATACGCCTATCAAGTTTTGACGCCTACTGTCCGGGACTAACAAGCCTCGTGCTACCCGTAAGCCTATCAAGTTTCCGCGTTGTCACGAGACCTAACAAGTCCTTGGTGCTATGCTAGAAGCCTTATCAACTTTTGCGCCGTTGTAAGGGAAATCATGTGTTTTATGCTAATATCAATACCATGTACTTCTTTGGTACTTCAAACATTTTTTTTCCTTTTGTTTTTGTTTTTAGTTTATTCATATCAATTCTTTTCTCCTCGCTTTTCATCTTTTTATTTTCTTTTCTTTTTGCTTTTTTGTTTTTGTTTTTGCTTTTTTTTTTTTTTTTTTTGTAGGTTTAAATTACAATGAATCCTTTCATTGAGTTGACAAATCAATTAGCTCTCCTTAGTCAACAACTAAGCATGAGGAAATTGGTCAATGAGCATCAAAGAATAATGACAACTCAAGTGTGGCAACCTTATGCATCAATAGGATTATGCTCAATATGGAGGTACCCCACACTTGAGCAATCATAATTTTAGATGGAGCCATCACCCAAACACCTCATTGAATAAAATCTACCCCACTCTTCAAACTCCATAAGTCCAAAGATCAATCCTAAGTTAAAAACCACACTAATCGGAGCAAATCGTTGAAATGGACATGGAAAAAGCTGAATTCTCAATATCAAGGGCTGAAATTGACTACTCTCAAGTTCGGTTGCCTAGTTTTCTTGATCAAAATGAGATAAGTCGACCTCCAAATGGGAGAATGACAAAGTTAGAGGCAACCATGGCTGAATTAGAAAGAGTTTAGCCAATGTGAAACATCTCAAGTTCAATTCAAGGAAAGACATGCGGCTAATGTTCAAATTCAACCTACGCTGCTCGAACCCTCAATTTTATCCCCTCAACACTCGTGATTTATCTTATGGGTGTCACACTCACCCACGTTCCTATATAGCACCACATGGTCCTTTAGGGCTTAGCCTGGCCTCCGAGCCTCTGGCTTCAGATATGGTCCATCGAGTGTGTATAGTTCACTACAGATCATTATCGTGGTTTCTTTTTTTAGTTATCGTATCATTCCATAGGAAGTGCGGGCCCTTGAGGTTTTAACTCAATCAGAGTTTATTGGAGTATGTCTAATTTAGAGCACTTGGGCTTGTTTAAATCATATCCCCTCATCCGAACACGAAATCATACAATCGCTTCTTTGTCGATTCTACTCATTGAAGAATCTCTATGAAAATATTTGAGAATTTTTTATCAACCAGATCACTTCATTCGGGGAACCAGCTCACTGGGGCTCAATGGATTTAAGTTGAAGTTCATTATTCGAGCAGGTTCAAATTCTGAGCACTTGAGCTTGTTTTAGTCATATCTCCCTCATCTGGATTTGAAATCATGCACTGTTTCTTTTTTTGGATTCCTTACTCTTTAAGGAACATTCTTTCAAATTTTCAAATTTTTCCTTAGCCGTCTCGACTAGTTGGGAACCGTTCAGCCGATCATTATGCCACTTGTACGCTGGAGCACCGCTTGGTGATTTCGAGCCCAAATACTACTTGGTTCGAGCCCATAAGCTCCAGATCAGTATTAGGCATAGTTTGGGCCTAGTTTTTGGCCATTTTGTGGGTTGCTAGCAACCCACCTTGAGTCCATTTGGATTGTTGGTGGTTAAGCAAAGGGATAAATGTGGCCGCTTGACCTCGTGGAATGAGAGTGCTTTGATGGGCTAGGGAAGTCCGCAGACTCATTGTGGAGTTCCCGGGATTGAAGGTGTGGAAAATGGAGTAAGATCAGAGGTTTATGAAGGAAAAAGGGAAGAAAAAAAAATGTGGAAAAGAAGGGGACAAAGGAGAGGAAAGAAAAGGAAAGAGAGGGGAGGAGAAAGAGGAAAAAAGGATTTAGGACTCTCCAAATCCAGAGTGCTCTCTCATTTCAAGGGGATTTCTCACAGTTCTCAGGGGAAAGTGGATACCAGGTTTGGAGGTAGAAAAGAAGGAAGATTGTGCGGGGAGCAGCCATGAACTTGCTGTGCATGAACGTTGTGGTGCTTCTCCCATTACTTTGTGGTTCGTTTTCAGATATTCGATAGTTTTCAAATTAGTTCCTGGCAAGCACTCAGTAATTGTTTCTCACGATTCTCAATCATTCGCAGTCATATGTTTTGTTGAATTCTTAACCTTGTAGAGATTCTGACAAATTTTGAGAATTTCTTCTCAACCTGCTGAACCAGCTTAACCCCACTCACCGGGTTCATTAAGTTCATCGGAATAGCAATTAAGGTACTAGGAATTGTTTGGATTGGTTCTCAATCATTCAGAGTCAGAATTATACTTCGTTTATTTTGTTGAATTCCTGACTTTTTGAGGAGGATTCTAACAAATTTTGAGAACTTCTCTCAACTGATGAACAAAGTTGGGAAACCTGGATCAACCGCCATTAAATTCTCGCTTCTTAATAACTAGGGTATTAGGCATCGTTTACGCTCTTAGCTATTCATAGCTCCGAATTATAATCTGTTTATTTTTTTGGATTTATAACTCTTTGAGGAGGATTTTAAAAAAGTTTGAGAACTTTTCTCAACCGACTGGACTGGTTGGGAAACAAGATCAGCTAGTTCATTAAGTTATGTTTTCTAACACTCCGTTAGTGGTACTAGGCATTGTTCGATCGGGTTCTCAAAGAATTTGGAGTCGAAATTGTACTCCATTTATTTTATTAGATTCCTGACTCTTTAAGGAGGATTTTGAAAAATTTTGAGAATTGCTCTCAACCAGTTGAACCGGTTGGGAAACCGGATCAACCGGTTCATTAAGTTCTATTTTCAAAAATAACAGTTAGGGTACTTTGAATTGTTTGGGTTAGTTCTCACTCATTTGGTGTCAGAATTGTACACTATTTGTTTTTTTGGCTTCCTTACTCTGTGAAGAATGTTTTGAAAAAATTTCAGAATTTTTCTCAATCGGCTAGATCGGTTGGGGAATTAGATCAACCAGTTTGTCGATTTTTGTAGGGGTAGTCTGATTTTAATTTAATCGAGCCTCCATGACCTTTATGAGTCAAGCTCATTCACTCCAGATCAGTGTAGGGCTATGTTTAGGGTCTGAAATGGCATTTTGTCCAAGTTAATGTGGTTCCATTTTGGATTCGTAAGAATTAGGGTCTATGCGGGTCAAAGGGTGGTTAGTTAAGCACTAGTAATCTAGTGTTTTGTCGAGCCCGATTCTTTGAGATGAATAGACGTGTTTGTATAGATGCACAAGTGTTGGCTTCCTTTGCTTTTGATATTTAATTTTGAGAGATTTTTGTAAGCCTGAAATGTGCGACTAACCTTCCCTACATGCTGCTTGGCTAGGATCTCTGCATGTGTATGTGCTTTAATGTTAGGTAGGTGAATTTCACATGGATGTTTCGTGTCTGAAAGTGTCATGCATACTTGCTATGTCTTGTTTGCCAATCTCTTTGATGTAGCGTGGCTAGGACCACAGTTCACGCCATTTGCTCTTTGGTTGAGTGTTCTTACATGCTAGATACCAATTAGGGTGGGTGTGATCCAAGTTGTAGTTTAGCCTCGAGGTTATCTCGATCTTTGACCCATATAGCCCCACATACCCACTCACTAGCAGGACCGAGTTCCGGACCTAGAGGGGTGCTTCCTCATATGAGGTACCTTCCCGATAGGTAACCTGATCCCCAAACCCAGAAATCTAGTTTTCGTGGACCGCTTTTTCCTTACTAGAGTGAATGAGGGGTTTTTTGTTCTTACTTGATTTAATAAATAAAAATAGTAAGTGATTTACTCCAAACACAACTGCTCACCGGGGATTACTTTCCAAAGCCTCGAAAATCAACTCACTTTTTTCTATTAATAGCGAGTCACGCCGGCCTGTGGATCGGGTAGGGTCCATAGTCATTTAAGAGCTTGGAAGAAGAGATGACTCCAATGGTCGCTTCTTGTACTAAATCCACAATTGAGAGAGAACAAACCCTACAAGAGAAGGGAATGAGGAGCCCATGTGCAGATAGTGGCCAAATACACAAATAAGAACATGGTTGAAATGCATTTCTAAAATACAATAAGAGAGCTTTGCCATCTACTCCCTTGGGGTGAATAAAGAAGAGGAAAACTTGAGCTACAATGAAGAAATCACCTCAAGAGGTAATGAAGAACTTGAGAAGCTTCAAAGAGTGGAGAATGATGCACAAATTTTGAAATACTTAGTTACAAAGGAGGAAGATGAGCCAACTTCCTCCTAATCACATGAAAAGATAAAAGATGAAGTTGTAAATAATTAGCTCGAAGATGGCTCCATGGGGTGAGATGCATGAAGAATTGAAAATTGAGGAAGTAACCCCTATACCCAAGGTGAAGGAGTGCACTATTAAGTTGTTCACGGAAATGGAAGCCACCATTGTGAACAAAAAAATAGAAATCTAAAGAAAATATTGATCTTCAATGACTATGAGCCCAAGATGCTATCACTGAGCACAAAATTCTGCCTTGGAATGATTGAGATTGAATTACCAACATATCTGTAGTCAGTCGTATGTAAGGACCAATTGATGTATATATGAAAATATACAAGGGAGGAATGTGGTAAATACTCAAAAACTGATTTGAAACAAAAGTAAGTGTACTAAAAAACTGAAATGAAAAGTATTACCAACACTCAACCCCTTTCCGCAAGTGCACGGGTCATACAAGTAATAAAGTGGACTCTAAAAGTCCGGATATTGTACCCACTAGGATTAGAGGTTCTCTTAATTGAACTTGATCACCCCGATTACAAGGTGGCTCTTCACTATTTAGGCGACCAAATAGGATGTGGAATAAAATCAATTTAATTGAAACAAAAGTTGATTTAAAACTAATTCTAAAATCTACCAAATAAACAACTACTTAATTATGAAAGGTATGAAGAGAGGCACTAGGGATGAGGATAATTATTTACAACACAGTTTGCATTTCCTTAAAAGCACAACATTTTTGAGTTGAATGTTGGATTTGTCCAAGAGCAATATAGTATAGCTCAGAATTCTCCATACACCATACATTTCACTAATTAGAGATCCATGTTCCTTGCATGTGAGACATGAGTCTAAACCGGGCTACTAGAGAATATAATCCTCTTTCTAAGATCTGGATATTTTTCCTTTTCAGTACTTTACACCTAAGTCTTAGGACTGAAGAATTTTTGCCCCTATAGACAAGATAATGTAAGCCTTCTCCAATGTAATTGGTACCTTAGCCATCAAATCTAATAAAGTTCACTCTCTCCTTGATTAGATCTATGCTAACACGATCGAGGCACTTATCACTTGGTGAGACTTAAACATTAAATGATACATCATCTAATTATCCTCTACACCATGAGTAAATTAGTGATCTATCAAAGTAATCTTTTTAGAGTTCATTAGTTCCATAATATTAGTCTAACATACCTATGTAAGTTACTCCGCTTCTTACCGTAAATCCCATCTCGTGCTAATGAGGGCCCCTGAAATCGTAGTAAAGATACAAATCTCTTTTCTCGTATAAGCTTACTAATATTCTGAAATTAAATTTAATTATATGAACAAGACTAATTATATAAATTAAGTATTCAAACCCACAAAGCACCATGAGAATTATATGTAAATCTAAATGTTCTACCAATTAATCCCCAATCTCTAGAGGGTGCTTAATGTGTCTCAATACCGGTCCCAATCATCACTAATCAAATAAAAAGTAAGAAATGAAGAAAGAAATCAAGACAAGGATGAGAAAAACCAGATTTTAGTTTCAATCTTTGTCTAACCAGAATAATCAGATTCTTATTATATAACACCGAAATTTCAATAGAAATAAACTCCTAAAACTACTTCTAAGATATATTAAAAATCAAAATCAGAGCAAACCAAGAAAATGGGCATTTAGAGAGAGAAACCCCAAGGAGAGAGGTGTTCTCCCACCTCCTCGCCCTAAAAACCCCAAAAATCGGGCATTTATAGTCCCAAGGTGAAATGAGCTTGAAAAAATAGGCCAAAATATAAATTTTAGGCTTTTCCTGCTTTTTCAAAGACTTGAGTCATGACACTAATATTTTATCGCGACATCAGCATTTTAGAGGCCTAGCACTTTGTCGCGAGGAGTTTGTCCAAAACCTGTCAGGATGTAGTTTGTCCCAAACCTTGTTGTTGGCTCATGTCGCACGCGACATAATATGGAAACAAACGCGACATAGTTTTTTTGCTCGCTGCCCGTTTTCTTTTTCAACTTGTTAGTGGCTATAACTTTTTTCATTTTAACTCGTATTTCAGCCATTTGATGTCTCGATGATACGTAAAAGTTCATCTTTCAAATGATGCGCTGTGGAGACACCTAGCGATCTTCTTTGGAATCAGAGTTGTACTTTCTTATTAAATCACTTGCTTCCATTAAAATCCTAAAACTTAAGTTTAGAGGAAATGTTATGAGTTTTACATGAATATGGATATAAAAATAATTCAAAAATAGCATGTGAAATGAACTCAAAACATCGATGAGTTTTACACTCATCATTGAGTCAAGCTGGACTCTACAAAAATGGAGCAGCTTCTTGGGAGGCTAATAAGCGTTTACATGATTGTGTTTTCTTGTTGATGTGCAATAAGAGGAATACCACCCACGCAAGTATACGTCATTATGTAACATGCTTGTACTCAAGGTACCGATATCGATCCACAAGGAAAACCTTTAATTGTGGTATGCTAAGTACCAAAATTACAAATACTTTTGAAGACCAAACCTTACAATCGTGATGCAAGTGGAACTAAATGAATTAAACTATTACTAAAGTAACTGTGTGCTCAAATGTAAGAATGACCAAAAGTCAGTAAAAAGTGTTGTGGTGTCGGGTGTGGTCGACAACTTACCATGTATGTCATTCCATTCCATTATCTAATATAGTGTTCTCCAAGGTGGCTCTTATCTAATGTAATTAAAGTTTCAAGGTCAATGAATCCTCCTTATCACTAGTTTTCGGTCCCTAGCCCAACCCTGCCATTAAAGTGCATGGTGCGTGTTAACTCCTAAGCCTCCTAATTATTGATAATCCTATACACAAGCTTATTAGGGTTAACCTAACTATGTCTAATTTTTCATTCACTCTTTCAGATCTTACAAAACCACTCACATATTGGGCGATTGATAAGAAACAATATGATTTCATCCAAGTAAGAGTTAATGGTAAACAAATGTATATAAGATAATAATTATAAAAGGATAACACTTTAACATAATATTCATGTTCAAATCTCTACCAACACCCTAAACCATGAAATTAGAACCTCATTATGTTATGTTCTAGTACAAATGAAAAGGAAGACATAAGAATAGGAACAGAGAAAACTTCAATGATCGAGGGAATGATGATCTCCCGGATTCTTCAAGCGCCCCTTTAAGATCGGGCTCGTGCCCATTCGCTCCAAACCCGCCTCAAACCCTAGAATTCAGACGATTTTCTAAACCCCCAAAATCAGACATTCCTCCCATCTTTACAATTCTTCAACAGAGTATGCCTTGCAAACTTTTTCGCAGAACGTCATATATTAGTGGCGTTTGCAACATTGGGCTGATTTCTACACCAATCTTCTCCAAGACCCTTATAAGGCTCCATTTCTAGCATTTTTCAATATTTTTCATACAAAAACCCAATAAAACTAAATATTAGAAAAGTAATCAAAACACGGTCATATATATATGAAATCGATCCCGAATCTCGCAAACTTAGGTTTGTAAATTATGTTTTTAGGCACTCATCAGAAATCTGCTTGGGCTTGACTCAAAAGACGCCACAGAGGTAGAGATTCTTGGTGAAAAATGAAGTTTAGATCGCCTAGAGGCCCAAAGAAAAACCTATTTTCATAGCACTCAAAATTCATATTCTTCCTATTTTCAAACCTCCTCACTGAAAATAAAAGCTCTAACCCCTTTTAATTCCTTTGCTTATTCATTTTTTCCGTTAATGCCATTCATTGTAATATTTTAACCCAGATAAGAAAAAGAAACAACTTGTGTTTCCTAAGCAAGTCATACCTATTGAGCCGCTCCTGAGGTTTGATCACCCCTGAGGTAATTCATTCTTTACCAAATACACATGACAATGTTCATTTCAAGTTTCTTTGGGGCTTCTGAGGCGACTCTAAAATTCAAAATTTTAAAAAAATTCAAAAATTCAACTTTTGTATCTCCTTACCTGTTTTAGTTATTTTCTTTTAGTTGTTTGGTTATTTTCATGTGTTTTTATTTCTTTCTTTTTTTTGTTTCGTGTCTCATTTGAGTTGAGTTGGTGCCTAGTAATTGTTTTGAGAATGCATTGGTTTTGTGCTTAAATTGTATTCTGAACAATTTGGGATACCTTTGCATTGGTTTGATCTAGGACTTGAGTATATTCCTTGGTTGTGGGAGACTTGGCTTGAATAGCCCTCTTGTTTCTCAAGAAATACCTCTTAATGAAATTCCTTATGTACACACACTAGATCTCATTTATACACTTTGGCTCCAACCCTTTTCCTCAAATCGAACTTACTCTCAGAGACCTTAACCCCTATCGTGACGTGGACAATCTTAATAAAGAGGATTTCCAATGTGCCCTAACCAAATAAAAGAAAACAAAAGACAAAGAGAAAAAGAAAGAAAAATAAAAAGGAATAGAAAACCAAAAGGAAAAATGAAAAACGAAGAAAAGAAACAAATAAGTGAGTTAGTCAAGGCAGGTGCTTTAGTTTTTAATGAGTGTTCGTGGTGAAGTTCGAGGGGGGAACTAAGTGCCCGTCTTTACCAACTAGTGGGAGTCGCTAGTGGATCCCTATTAGTTATGAACACTTTTCTAAAATTCCTTAGCATTCCCTTCCTACTTTTAAGTTTTAGTTGTCGAATAAAGGCGTTTCTTATCCTATTTTAGTTAATTTTCTTTCAAAAGTGTGAGTCAGTTTTGCTGAAGAGTAGTATGAAACCTTAGTCTCATATCTGTTCTAAAACATCATCTACACCAAGTTCCTTTAGGAAAAGAGCTTAATGAGGGCTTGGAGGCAAAACTTGCCTTGATCACCATACTATTTGAATGCCTCATCCTTTAGAGATGATAAATATTTTGGGATTCCATTTTGGTTAACATGTTTTCTTACAACATTTCCAAAAATTCTCTTAACTTATTACAAGCAGCATACTCATCCTCATGCTCATATCTCTTTTAGTGTCTTGTTTTATGGTTGTGTCTTGCTTGAAGACAAGCAAGAATCTATGTTTGTGTCAATCTAGGGCATGGTTCTGAAATGAGAAGCTTTCTCAAGAGGAAGAAGAAGAAGATGAAAGGATGGGCGAAACGGGCTTTTACTCCAACCTGTTTATTCTCCCATCTATGTTTTTCTTCTTTCATGGTTGTAATTCCTTTTCAGTTGGTGTTTTAGTTAGTTTTCAGCCAGATGTAATCAAGACTTGTTTGTATAAATCTTTCTTAATTTCGCTGATTTTTATGCTTATTTTCATACATATGTTGAGTAGTTCATTTTGTTCTTTGATGCATGTGGGTAATCGCTAATGCTCACATAGATGTGTGGTTCAATTCGAGATTGAGAAGTGAGATTTGAGTTAGACCATTAGATGAAGTATCATTAAATCTCTTCGTTACGAGAGATAGAGGATATAAGTGAGATTAAGTGTGGTGAGTGGGTTTCTGGATTTAATGCGCCTTGGAAATCAGGTGAGTAGAGATGCAAAATACTGATCCCTAGTAGATCAGGGAATCATCGAGAGAGATTCACGATCGATTAGGTGAAATCTTCATCAACATAATGAAATTGTGGCAATAATTGATTAGGTTAAGAGGTTCATATAGGCTTCAATTTGATAGAAATCTATTATGCCCAGAGTTTTAGTCCTCGAGTCTTCTTTTGTTAAATTAGATTCTTGTATGCTAGTTTAGTGTAAATCGAGTCTTTACAGATTTCATCCAAATAGGTTTGCCAGATTAGAACTTAGTTATCCAATCCTCATCTGACTTATTACTCTTACTTACTCTTTATTACTTGATTCTTATTTTCATACACGTTTCGTGCCTTATCAATAACAAGCTGAGTGAGATTCCCTGGCTTAGTGACACGCCGAGAATTGAGTCATTAGGATCTCACATAGATGTACAAAGCCACTCATATTGACATCCAATGTGCCGATCCGTAATGCAATTATCAACAGAGCTTTATTTAAACATTTCGTAATGCTACTGAGTTTCGGTGATACGTATATGATGTCATTATAGGGATATTCTGTTATAGATTCAAGAAGAATAATTCAGCCAAATGCGTTTTTTTGCCCTATTGAAAGTTTCCTCGGCAGTCCACAAATGTCATCAGTTCCGCTAACGCTCGCTCAAGTTCTTACATTCGAGATTGGCCATAATCGTAGTTTGATATAGCCTTCCCAACCCTCAATCAGAGCTTTTCAATTGTGTATCTAAGATGATTGATGATGTAATGATATCTACACCAGACATTTAACCTCGCTTAACTATGTAAAGATTTTGTTAGACAACATGATCTAAGGTTGTCGTATAATCAAGCATGCAATTTTGGCTGTAAGGTGAAAGAAGGAATATGTGGTATTCCCAAAACTACTTTAAGTTATCGCCTTGGAGCGAGAAATGTCTAAACTAATCCTCGAAACAATAGTTGATAAGGACACATCCCAATTATGGTCATTTTGAGTGAATCATTCATCGCATTATGCAATATCTATCCAAGGATATGCAATGGGGTACTTAGTGCCACCTAATAATTGCAATCAATCTTCCCACATTAGCGGACCACGATTCTGCAAGCATAGTAAGGGATCCGAATCAACAAAATTTGTTTCCTATTTTTCCTCCTACCGCCAGAGTCAAGCTTACCCGCAAAGATAGCGGTCCGGGTCGAACACGGATTTCGGTTTTCATCCTACAAATGATTCAGATCATGATTCACAATGGTGAGGCTTTAATTTACTGATCGCATTGAAAAGTGTGGGTGTTGTTGTCACCAGGCTAACTGAAACAGTTTAAACTAAAGTGTGGAATGGAGACCTTGGAAGGCCTGGGTCACCACTTCCCTTTGATAAAATGAGGTTATAAAGGTGTCCTCGGTTATTTCTTTCGCATTGTGGCAAACGGCTATATAGTCATCGCTAAAACCGAATCTTTGTTTGGGCTTAAAACTAACCCTTAAAACATTCCTAGTTGAACCATAGCATTTACTCGAACATTCAATGTTTCAGCTTAAAAACTGGGCATTTAACCTACTTTCAAGGTCGAATGACATCTAATGGATGTCGTGTATCTACCATTAAGAATACACTCAACCTCGACATGCCAAGTATCGACCAAAGGAAATACATTAAATAGCATTAAACCCTAGTTTGGAAAGTTTTGAAACACATAAATGCAAGACTGGGCTTCATTTAAAAACAAAGGAACACTTGCCAACCACCATTAACCAACCCAGCAACCCCTCCCTCTTTCATGTTTTGAGGCTTAGCCAAACATCCCTTGAGTCATTATCCAAAAGGGTGTGTTCGGCAAATGAGAAATGAAAGAAAGAAGAGAGAGAAGAGAGAAAACTGTAACCTAAAATGAAAAGCTGTGTGGATTCTAAGTTTAGCAAAAGTTAGGGTTACAAAATGTTATCAAGTGGTTTATATAGCCTTACAAGAGATGTGAAATACCAAAATAACCAAAATAATATGATTACATCGAGGGCAAAATGGGAATTACACAAAAACTGGTCAAGCTGATAAAAACAGGGTGTTAATTTTGCTATGCATAGTGAATTTCACTATCATAGCGAAATTGGTGCATAAATAAAATTTGAATTTCTCTATACGCACTTTCGCTATGATAGCGAAATTTTGCTATCATACGGGCTCAAGCCATACGAATTTCGCTAGATCGCTAAATTTTCGCTACCATTGCGAAATTTTCGCTATGCCACAGCGAAAATCCTGATATCCTTCATTACATCCTACATCAATTCATTCGTATTCTTTCATTCTTTCCAATTTTTGACATTTCTTCATCCTACCAGAAATCGTGAGAATCCATACGAACTCGCATGTATCACAATTACGATGCCAAGCTTCGATATGATGGTCGAGGTTCCCAAAAACCCGCAAACTACCAAAATAGCCTCGAAACAAACCCAGAATACTTAATCTGACCCGTGACATGTCAATTCCAGCTTTAATTAATATGATTAGTACGCAAAAAACACTCAAAACCTATCTTAAATAGGACCCAAAATAGCACTTTTGGGTAATAATCACACACCCCAACCGACATCGCCATAGTCCCTTAAAGAATGCTAAAAAACAATCAAGGGTATGCATGCTATGCTTTTGCAAAAAGTATATGCTGTCTAAAAAGTGTGTGTACAAGTGAGGCTTACCTTTAGTATGAAAAACTTAGAATCTGTACAAATACCATCATGAGAGAACAAATGCCATATAGGACCAAGTTTGAGGGCAACATCAATTCCAGGGAAGTCAACCTAAACTTCCACCTAAATCTAAGTGTTTTTAAGGTAACCAGTTTGAACCAATAAGTTGCAAAGCTATTCCCTCCCCCCAACCAAGCTACTGCCAGGGCCTTAAACTGATGACCAACCTAAATAGATTCAGTTACACTCTTTTTTCATACTTCGAATGTACTGTAGGATGCAATGCTGAAAATTCGACTTCACCAAAGTCCGTGTAACGGGGGTCCATCGATGACTCCTAACCAATTAAGGTTTAGGGCATCAAGCTAAAAGGATCTACCGACCACAAACTCTATAGGCTTCACCCCGGACTTCGCATGACTTCGAGAATCTAGCACCTACAACTCGCTAAACTCTACCCATCCACCCATGTAACAAACACAAAGTCGATGACTCCTAACCGTTGAAGGTTTGTGGCACCTAAGCCAAAGGCTTTCGCCATATACCCCTCGGACTGTGTTCTAGTTTCAAGGCAAAGTGTCACGACTTTCAATTCTTTTTTTATTTTTTTTTCTTTTTCTTTTTCTTTTCTTTTTCATTTGAAGACTTCATTGGTCTTCAGGTAACACAAACCTATTACGGTCGTCAACCGATCTAAGCTGGTCTTGCAAAGTGAAAAGAGGTATATAGCTTCACAACCTATTGGTAAAAACTGATGTGCATTGTGTGTGATTAGCTAAAGGTGGAAATACAAGGTTGAATACGCTGGAACTTCAATCGACCAAAAACTTAATCATGCATGGAACTGTTCTAACATTATGGTGGCATACAGGGCTTCAATTCCTCAACTAAAGGCAAGAGTAGAAACACAAAAATATAAAGCAAAATGGGATTTGCAAAAGTGTGTAAAAGTAGTAATACGCTATAAAGCTTATATAACCAAAGTGGCTAATATGTTTAACATAGCGAACACAATAAAGTATCACCGCCTACTTGGCTAATACATGCATCCTATACACTCCTATACAAAATAAGTAGGCAGTTGATAAAGCTAAAAACAAGACAAAAAATAATAGAAGACACTCCCATAACTTTTCCCCCCAACCAAAGTATGAACATGTCTCCACTAGGTAGGGATTAGAAAGCTAAAGAAGGAAGTGTGACCACCTCACTCTCGTGGTGGTGTAGATGCCGGTGGATCTCTGTCGGCCGCTACTGATGCCAAAGCATATCCAAGGAGGTCAAGCATCGTAATCGACCCCGAGCTGGTCAGGTAGGCCTGGCTCACGGGACTAGTGGGAGACCGAGGTGGCCTATGATCTCGAAGACGCATGGCGGATTTTGCTTATAGTGACCCCGCCAGCCATCCTCGCTAGTCCAACAATGCCCGTGTAGTAGCAAGTGTACGCACAAAGATCCATAATGTTAATGGCTCTGGGAACCCATGGATATGTTTCCTAAGACTGGTCAGATCAGACAGTGAAGGGCCAGCAAAGGTCGCAGTGGGCCGGGGCGCAGGAGGTGAGACGGAGGAGATGAACTGAACCTGTGTCCCTCCACCTCCAATTCCACCCTGGAAGAGCCTCCCTGGGTCCTCTCACATCATCCCGTCGCCTCCCCACTGGAGAATAATGGAGATCTGCATGTATAGACGCCCGTTGGATAAGACCTCGAGTAAAACCGATCCGCCCAAATGTGGTTCAGTGGAACCCTGCATGCTCTAGACTCGCTTAGCAACCTCGGCATCAATAAAGGCAGTCTCAACTCGAGCCAGCCCTCATGCAGTGGACCTTCCTCAAATCGCGAAGAAAGAAGTCATGACAAGCTCCTGAGGGACTAAACTAGAATCTCTGATCCCAGATAAAATTCTCGAAAGTATACTCGCGACCGGCATGTGTTGTAGTGGGAATAAGTCGGGTACGAGCACATGGTCCAATAGGCATCCTGAGGGAAAGCCGTCATGAAGAGTATAGGTCTTGGCCATGGTGTCTCTAGCGACACAAAATAACCATCTCTAACTCCGTGATGGCCGAGGCCACCACCGCAGTCGCTGAAATTCGCTGTAACTACCGCAGGCTCAACGTACCTGTAATATCCATGGCTCTGAAAATTCCTAAGCACCACAATGCTGAACCGGATCTCTGCGACCAGGCACCTCCTGATGTCATAAGGTGGTAGAAACTCAAGCACAACCTGTGGATAGAAGAACCTGCTCTCTGCCACATGAAGGCGCTAGTGAATACTGTCGGATCAACCGCATAGAATATCTGAAACGCTGGTCCGCGGTCAACACCGGTATGTCATAGTATGGCTCCCCATGGAAGTCTCTGGCACGTAGATCCACATTCCCTGGAATCGGATCGCAGGTGAACATAGGGCGCCTGATCCTCAAAGCCGATGATAACCTGGGCGATGAACCCTGATCAGTTGATGGAGGTGACGAATTGGGCTTAGACCTCGAAGACTCACCCGGGCCTGATGTCCAGGCCCGCTTGGAGGGCGGGGCCCTCCTGCGTGGTCTCGGATGCACTGGAGAAGGGGCCCGAGGTCCTACCCTGGTCTGATATCACTGGGATGGGGGCTCAGAAGCCTAAGGCTCCTCCGATATAGCAGCTGGGGCCAATGTAGGTGGTGACTCGCAGCTCGGTCCGTGAGTGAGCCCCGTGCCTTGGAAGTGCCTCGCACTGCCTCTCGTGGGTACTAAACTCGGACTCCTAGGCCTCAGAATTCGATATTCCTCCGCGGTACGAATCCACTGGCCGTGGTCCAATCGCGCTACAGGGGCGTCAGCAGTGGTCAGGAGCGCAGTGGCTAAGGCAAGCAAATGACGCGGTCTGCCAGGCGCGCAGGGGCGCAGAAAATCAGTGGCCCTAAGAACAGTGGACCGGTGGCCCTGCCCAGCCTGGGGGCACCTAAGTGGAGCAACGACGCGAGGCTCAGGCGCACCTGACCGGGCCCGACCACGGCAAGGAGCAAGTGGCACGGGTGGGCGCACTACAGGCCAAGGCTCTAACAGGCGGGCGCAGGGTGAACTCAAAAAGTACGTAGGCCATCGGCGTGGACGGCCTGTGGAATGTGATGGAATTGAAATGAAAATGAGGGGGCACCTTTATAAAACAAGCCAACTAAAAGGTCCATCAGAAGCCAAAGAGCCGTTGGATGTCAAATTTCGCTATGACTACGAAATTTTTACCTGCACCAACTTCCATCTACAAAATAACAACAAAATTTAATTAGGTAAATTAAAATGTAAAATAAAATAAAAGTAAAAATAAAAAATAAAGATAAAATAAAAATAAAATAAAAATGTATTTAAAATTAAAATTTTATATTTAGTTAAACTTAAGATAAGAAAATTACTAAAAAATAGAATAAACTCGGTACCAGAACTAAATTAAGCAAAATCAAAATTTTTCAGCCAGCTTGGTCCTAGTGAAGACCAAACCAAACACTACATCGGGTTCCATTCATTGCAGGATCCATGTAAGGAGCCCTCCTTCACCCCCGTTAGTTGATGTGTGCTGCATTATGCCTCCATGTCAGCTCCTTCAGGTTGAGCTCTTTTCACTTGGTGATGCTCGGTAGATCATTGCCTGCGTAGGAGCGGACTCCAGGTACCCATCTCCACCAATACTTCCATTTTTCTCGCACTCAAGTCCGCCCCCGCTCGTAAGTGAGCTTTTTGCCCGAACTGTGACCAATTGAGTGTACTCTTCGTATCCTTGCATGTCATCTTCTCGCTAGCTTGTGCTTGTTATCAAGTGAAAAATATTGAGCTCTCAGTTGTCATGTTGCCAAATGTGAGTCGCATGACTCCATTCCTAAGAATTGATTATCTGCGATCGAAGTGGCCAAAATGGTCTTCCTGTGGATAATCGCACATGGTTAAGCCCACTTGCGACGCAGCTCTAAGATCAAGCACTACAAAGTCCACTGGTAGTAGAATTTGTCCACCTTCACCAACACATCTCAACTATTCTTTAGAATTCTTTTACCGATCGATAAGTTAAAGAGAGAGTGATGTTGGTAGGCTTAAGCCCTCGAACCCAACCGCTATATACCGACACATGGCAAGAGGTTTACACCGGCCCACTGTGTCTAACGCTGCTTTGTCTATGCAGGTCCCTCCAATGTTGATCGATATTGTGGGGGATCCTGGATCCTTGTATTTCACTCGGGTCGTCCTCGAATGATGGCAATCACTTGTTCAAGAAGACTCTTTTCAATGCCCAACCCTCTCTCGATCGTGCATAGTCTTTCAGAATTTTGCATATGTCGGGACCTGGGCTTAATCATGTCAAGCAATGGATATTTACTCTCACTACTCTAGCACCTCCCAAATTTCGGGCTTGGTTTATGATTTTTTTCTTGCCTCTAAGTGCTTCGAGGAAATGGAGGGGGCATGTTTTTCTTCACCTAAATCTTCTTCGACATATTCTCCTCAGCTCAACTTCCTTTCTTCCTTTCCCGTTTCTCAGCCATGGCTCCGGGTTGCTCAATTTCTTTCCCACCCACAAAGTGATGATAGCCTTTACTTCATCCATCCTCGAGTTGGGTTTCGAAGAACCTATTTCATGGACTCCCTTTCGATTTAGCGCACTGGGAAGCGGAATCTCCCTTTCTCACTCTCCAAGAAATCGTTAATCCCGTGACGGAGTACTCGTAGGTTATCAATCTTCGACATTAAGGTTGCTTTCAAGCCCATCTATTCTCTTGTTCAGTGGTGCTTTCCACAATATCTATTCTTGAGCCAATTGTACATTGATTCCTTTGCTCTTCCACAAAATCGCTACCACCTCGGGCTTCAAATTTAAAATAGCTTTGCTCAACAGGGGATGATGATAAGAAGTCAGAGCCGAGGTGAGGAACCAAACTGTTGTTTGGCACCGGGAGGCACATATGCAGAGGGGTTAGGTTTCCAAGAGAGTTTAGGGTGGTTCCTCCAATTGGGATTATATGTATTACCATATGGGGCATCGGGTCGGGTCAGACGCCCATGACATCGCATGCTCGACATCAAATCTCTCACCGAGGATCAATTGATAGTGTTCTTCGCGGCCAAGTGGATTGGTAATTGATGCATGGGTTGGCCTGCGGTGTGATTTTCACTACCGTTTCAGACCTCATGTAGCCTTTTTTCCTTCTAGCTCGCCCACCTTCCTAGCTAAGGTTGATATCTTTTCATCTCCATATCTTCTGAAAGTGCATAAATGCCTCCCTCGGGTGGGTCGAAGGCTTCATTCTTTCATCTCCCTTGGATTCGGGTTCATCCCATATGCCTTGGAAGCTTTTAAATCACATAATCTCAAGAAGTCCATGTCTTCATCCGGGTTTTTGCTCGTAAAGTCACCTCCACACATGGTTTCTAGCACCGCTTCACATAGAGACATACCATCATAAAAATGATTCACTAGCATCCATGTATCAAAACCATGGCGTGACATGCACCGATGGTCTCCATGAACCTCTCCAACACCGATAAAACTTCATTATCATAGGCCGAGTAAGTGTAGATCCGCTCTCTTCAAACCGTTGGTCTCTCTGGGGTTGTACCGAAGAGTTTCTTCAAAATTTAGCTTCAAGATCGCCCACTTCTAATTGTTCTCGGCCTCGTGAATTGAGCCATATTTTGGCTTTGTCCTTGAGGGTTAACCCGAATGCTCTCAACTTCAACAAATCCATATCGGGACATACCCTTCTTAAAAGTTATACATACTTCCTCAAAATCCCGAATGTGAGTATGGATTTTCATTTTCCATACCATGAAAAAGTCGAGCAAGCACTAGATATCTTACCGCCACATCCTCAAAGGTGGTATGATGTGAAGGGAGCACTTAAATCCCAGAGGGTGTATGTATCCCTCATCGACCTATATGCATGGATTCATTGAGCCGCTTGTTGACTCCTGCCGTTTCCTCGTAGAGGATCCATTTGCTCACTATGCACACCGACTTCACAACTTTGCTCAATCAGTGCACTAACTCTTGCGTCACCCGATATCCCTATCCCAGTTGATGCATAAACACCAGAATAATAAAAATGGGACAAAGCAAAGAACACAAACAAGGCTTGCCAAAAAGGATCAGTGTTAGCCAAAATATAAAATGACTGTAAAAATGAAAACAGCCCAGCAGTGACTGCTGAGTAAAAAAAACTTGATATTCTAAACAATAAGATTCAAAAAGGGTTAAAAGATCACCAATACTTGTAATGAGGATTACAAGTACTTATCAACTCATCATCTGTAGTTTGGCACCATCCCCGCTATAACGGCACCATTTGGATTCGTACAATGGTAGGGGGTGATCCCAAATCAACAAAATTTGTTTCTATTTTCCCTCCCACGTAGTCAAGCTATTGCAGTATAGCAGTCTAGGGTCGAACACGGGGATGGGTTTTCATCCTACAAATGATTTGTATCATGATTCACAATGGTGAGGCTTTAATTTGGATTTTTGGATTTGCATTGAAAAGTGTGGGTGTTGTTGTCACTAGGTTAACTGAAACAGTTTAAACTAAAGTGTGGAATGGAGAATCTCAAGGCTTCAATACTAAATTTTGATAAAATGAGGTTATAAAGGTGTCCCTGTTATTTTCGCATTAGGGCAAATGACATATAGTCATGCTAAACCGACCTTTGTTTAGCTTTAAAACTAACCCTTAAAACATTCCTGCTGAACCATGCAGCATTTAATTAACATTCAACAGCTTCTCGCTAGCTAAAAACCAAGCATTTAACCTACTTTCGGTCGAATGACATCTAATGGATGTCATGTATCTACCATTATGAATACACCGAACCCTGAAGATGCCAAGGTCAATTAAAGGAAATACATTAAACAATTACTAAAACCTAGTTTGAAAGTTCAAACACATAAATGCGCACTCCAAGCCATTTAAAATGGGAGGAACACCTACCAACCAATTACATTAATCCAACCTAGCAAAACTCTCTCTTCAAGGTTTTGAGGCTTGTTTCAAACATCCCTTGAGTTATCATCCTCAAAGGGGTGTGTTCGGGTGAGCCAGAAAATGAAAGAAAGAAGAGAGGGAGTAGAGAGAAAACCTAAAACCTAAAATGAAAAGCTGCGTGGATTCTAAGTTTAGCAAAAGTTAGGGTTACAAAATGTTATCAAGTGGCTTATATAGCCTTACAAGAGATGTGAAATACCAAAATAACCAAAATAATATGATTACATCAAGGGCAAAATGGGAATTACACAAACAAGGTCGCTTGGATAAAAACAAAAAGAATTCGCTTATGCATAGCGACTTTGCTTATGATAGCTGAATTCCCGCTATGATACGAAGCTCGTTATCATAGCAAAATCGCAGTAATAGCAAAATTTGAATTTCACCATGCACGCATTACAGATAGAGAATTTTCGCTATGATATCGAAATTTCGTTATCACAGCGAAAATTTACATAGCGAAATTTCTCGCTTAGGGATTTATGAAACAAAGCTGCCACTTATTGCGAAATTCGCATCCTTGCGAAATTTTCTCTATGCCATAGCGAAAATCCTGATCTCCTTCATTACATCCTACATCAATTCAGCCTACATTCCTTTATTTCCAGCTTGACATTTCTTCATCCCGGCTTGATGAAATCGCTGAGAATCCATACAAACTCAGCATAAAATATCACAATTACGATGCCAAGCTTGATAAAATCGCTGAGAATCCATACGAACTCAAAGATAAATATCACACCACATGATGCTGCTTTTGATATGCGATGGCTGAGGTTCCCAAAAACCTCGCAAAACTGAGCTCAAAAATAGTTCCCAAACAAAATCAAGAACACTAATCTGACCTGCACATGTCAATTCCAGCTTAATTAATATGATTAGTACGTTGAAAAGCACTCAAAACCTGGTCTTAAATAGGACTCAAAATCGGCACTGGGTACTAATCAACCACAGTGGTGTCTTATTCTCACGCCCCATATGATGCTAATGATTATATTTTTTCCTTAGTGGCTTTCGATTATGAGCTCCGAGAATTATGAAGATTTCTGTCTGGATTCAGTAAAATTGAAGCACAATTGGAGAGAAGGAAGTTGCCATTATCCTCAAAGTGTGCATCCTATTCTTCAACGTAGTGTTCCTCGAGATATTTCAGCCGAGAATCATGCCATTGCATCGACACCCTCAAGGAGAACTCTAGTACATTTATTTCAAGGCAAATAAACATAAGAGGAAACAAGGGTAAAAGTATGCCCTTCAATGGTTTGATAGCATCAGACATGCTGTAGGAATGAAGTGATTTCAGATGCTAATCTTTAATTACTTAACCTACAATGAAGCTTTAGCTAAATGGGTTGAATAAATTCACCCGAGCATCAGCCGCGTCAAAATTCACCAAAACGATGGGACAAAATGACAACTAATCTTGCGTTTGAATGCATGGTTGAAAAAAATGAACGCTTATCACTCAATTTGTGTTACTTTTATGGAACACATTATGAAGCTCTGAATGTTTGTTTAGCATAAGGAAGAGTCAATGCATTAGAAGGGGTTTATAGGACCCAAAATTGAGGAAAAGGTTATGATAAATATTGCAAAGGGTGATAGGTATGCAATGAGTCCATTCATGAATAGCAAGTTTGGTATTTCAACTGGGAGAGTTTTTGTTATTATGGACCTGATCAATAAAACATGCACTTGCAAGGCATGGAAAATGTCAAGAATACATTACGACATTCTTGTGTCGTTATCCACCAATCGGATAAAATGTGGTTGAGTTTATTGATGAATTGTTCTACATTTTCAAAGAAAATCTTATTTTTAATGGTGAGTTTTGTGATAGAGTCACATGATTACGCTAACGATTGTGATGATGGATTGGTGCAAGAGCTTAACTAGTGGGCTTTGTTTTCTCTAAACCTCCATGTATGAAGCGATCCCTGTGTAGACCAAGGAAAAGAGCATAAAGTCCTAATTCCAAGACAAGCGGATCAGGTATTGGTTCTAGATGTTATATAGCTGGTCACAATCGTGTCACTTGCAAGCACCTGTCACTATAAACAACTATGTTTCTTTGTAATGTTTAACTTCATAATTCAATATTTTGTTAAAATTTCAAAGAAAGAATGTTGCTATTTTTTTATGACCCTCCACGTATCGTTTTTTGTAAAGCTATATGAATATTGTAATCTTCTAATTTTACATTTTATTGCTTTTTCTTATTGTTGTATTGTTATGCCAACTATTCAACTGAGGATTGTCAAGATTGTAAGTGTTTATCCATCAAAAGTTATTCATAAAGATGGATGGGCAACCATTAGAGCAAAAAAAAAAAGGTTTTTACACTCTATTTTCAAAGTCATTCATTTGTTATTATTTTCTAATTGGAATAAGGTTTTTGGACATAGCAATTGGGATACTATTCATGACATTATGTATTGTTGTGAAATTAAGATATGATGACTTGCTTTTTTTAAAGTTAAGGTAAATGACTTTCTATTAACATGAATGACTCTAATCAGAATCAGTTCTGCAAATGGTAGATTATGTATTATCATTCATTTCTCAAAGCTAAACTAACTAAAAAAAGCTAACATAATCTGAAATTTTCTACATGAACCGGTCGACCACTCATATATAATAGCTAAGGCCCGATCGATGAATGCCATTGCTTCTGAAATAAATGCCAAGTCCGATCGGGATCGCAACTATATGACCTGTCAATTACCGAAACATTATCATTGTCCACCATAATGAGGATACATAACAGGTCAATAGGTTGAGCTTTGTCACTATCAATAGGTTGATCGATCGAGCTTCATCATTGTCAACAAGTCGACCAGTCAAGCAAATACTACTCCACCAATAATTTCAACTCCTCATTAATTTATCCCCGCTTTATATAACATGTCAACCGGTCGTAAATACTACTCCACCCCAAGTGACTAACTCCCTCGTCAATTTGTCTTGTTTTATATAATATGTCAACCGGTCGGGCATATACTACTCAACTGGTCAACATAATGTGAATAACCTAAAAGATAGAAATATACAAGAAATATGGCATACATCTCAAGTTTTTACTCAAAGGTCTATCATAATGTTAGTTCGTATATTAATTAGTTCACTATGGTGATAGTTAATTGTAATACAAAATACACCATGGCTCCAACCATCTTATACAAAATTGCCATAAAAAATAACACTAACAAAGCCATACATCTTCACAAACGACTCAAGCCCGTACAAGGGTGGAGGACAACAAAGCGAACCAAGGCAATTCCTTTAGCTCTGATGTGGAGTTGAAAAAATGGTTTATCTTAATTGGATAATTGTATAATATATGAGGATATTCTATTCTCAAACTCACTAATCCTTAAGCCGCATCTACTCAAATTGGGTAGCTAAAACAAGTCTCATCACCAAAAAAGTTTGCACATCTATTCGCTTATTATTTGTGGCTGAAGCTGGGTGTGTTTAATCCAACATCAGTCATATCACGCTACCTTCCTCATAATCAATCGACGAACCCATGAACCATCTGCGTTTTCTCAAACTTCATCCGTCTCATGGACATATCATTATAGGTGTTATAAGGTGATGGCTCATTGACTTCATCATCAAGGGTGAACTCAATACCATATGCTTTGAATACTTTGGTCATGATGCATCCATATGGTAGAATACCAGTTTTGCTTTCACAACATCCTTTCATGCAATTCATGATGATATAACCAATGTTCAAACGTTGATTAACCATTGGAATAAACCAAGAATGCTTCAAGATACGAAACCTCATCCTTATGACCACCTCGTGGCACCAAAGAGTAGATCACAATGTGATGTAATACACAGCTAGTAGGCATCAAGCTATGCGCATTTGGCTTCCCATGCATGTATGGAACCCCCCCTTCCCACATAAAAGCTGAATAGCATCCCCAACTATAAAACCCTCAATAGTAGGCCAACTCTTTGACTCATATACTCTGTCACCATTTGATTGAACTCCAAGCATCTCACATATCTTTTCTTCATCAAGCATTATATTTACTCCTTTCAGTGAGCTACTAATAGTGATTGGTCCTCCTTCATGAACTACAACATTGGAATAAAATGTCTGAATCAATTTAGGATAAATTGGTTTCTTCAATGTCATAATTGGTAACCACCCCATCTCCAGAAAATATTCTCCAAATCTAAATTGGCTGAGCTGAAAAAAAAATATATGTCTCTACTCGAAAGAATTGTCCTATTAAAGAAGTCTCTACTCGAAAGAATTGTCCTATTAAAGAAGTAACTCTTATACCTCTCTTATATACTTCGTAAGCTGAATAGGCCAAAGTCAAATTGAGGCTTTTGTTTCCCAGCAAGTTCATTTGCATCAGAAAGTCGCTTGCCTTGCCACGAGATGAAGACGACTTCCTTCTAAGTGCCATAGTAATTGTCCAATACCTCAATTCCCCAACACATGATAAAATTATTGTCACTATTAAAAAATAAACATAGATATTTAAGCATATTTGCACAAATGTCATACACAAAACAACAGGGAAAACAAATTTACTTAGCACAATTGTTGTACCTAAGCTATATATGGGTTGTACCAAACATACAACATTATTGTACTCAATCTTTACATAGCTTGTACCTCGTACCTAAGTTCTAATATTTGGAGAGGGTTAGTAGTAGCGGAAATTAAGAGAGCATATAACAAAATGAAACATCAATTTTCCAACAAAATGCTTTTCCAGCAAAAAAATTTTGATTTCTAGAAAGGGGAGTACAACTTTTTTTCCATAATCACCATATACCCAGAGCAAATGATTCAATATTTAAGTTGACACAATGAAATGGAAGCAAATGAAATTGTAATTCGCTTCTAATCATCAAATGGGTTGAGGGAAAACCCTTTCTTAGAGTAAGAGGGAAAAAGAGAGAAAGAGAGAGAGAGAGAGAGAGAGAGAGAGAGAGAGAGAGAGAGAGAGAGAGAGAGAGAGAGAGATGTTTTAGACGATCGAAACCCTCCTTCTTGCCGGCCGAAACTCCCTCTCAGACCGGAAATCCTTCTTTGCCTGCTAGAGCTCTGGTGCAAATAGTTGTTTTGGAGAAGAAAGTACAAATTCTTTAGAGCTTTTGATTTTTAATTAAGGCTCTTTTTGATTAGGAATTAAAAGGGTATTTCGGAAATGCTTTAGACTACTCGCATGTGTCCCGCACATGGGGACTTCTTTATCAAATAAAATATCTTCTTATCAAATAGTCTTTGAAGTGCTGAATTGGGCCCTCACAAAATAGTCTCATAATGGGACCCCATGGCATAGTTTTCCCCTTTTTTATTTATTTTCATGAATTAATTGATCTTTTGAGAAAATCTCATTCATTTAAATCCACTGAATTTTGAGTCACATAATGTTGATTCACTCTATTCCACAATTTTTATGGTACTAACATGATCATATAATTATATGATCAAACCTTAACAATAACTACTCAACTTTTAGTAACCACAATAACTTTAAATATATATATATATATATATATCTCTCTTCTTTTAACTTTTGACTTTTATGGCGTATGCTTTATGAAAAACCAGTCAATTAATTCCCTTTTAAGAAATTGCTTGAAGCATCATGGTGCGGACCCAGTTGTTCCCCCACTGATTCCAGTATGAGTCTTTAAATATTGGGAGAAAAGACTTGGAGTGACGAAATTTCGTCCTCTACTCCCACGTATTAAGATTGAATCTACAATAACTTTAGCTAAATAAATATCATAGCAGGCAAATTGAAATCAAAAACAAACCCAAGGGAACTGGCTTATTTAAAACGAAATTGTTTCTAAATCATAGTTTGTAAATAAACTATAAAAAACTAAATCATGGCTTAGAAAATGTTCCTTGAAGAGAAAATAAATTTTAATTTTTTTTTCTTTATAATCATGGATGTTCCATTCAAACTTCCATACACCTCGATTAGTCCCACGAGGTCTTGAAATTAACGGTTACGCTTTGAAGAGAAAATAAAATTTAAATTTCATAATATCAGAATTAATCCTCATAACTCTCATAAGAGAAAATAAAGGAAGTTCTGAATTATTTTTTTTAAGAAGCATAACTCTCATAAGTTGTAGCTAGGTTCGCTCCAAATGCCTCTTTTAATGTAGTGTTTAATGAGCTTGTACTCCTTATTCTAAAATGATTTGTCCGATGTTTTTCACCCATATCTTGTTAAGAGCCTCAAACAAACAACATTATCCACAATCTTTCTAGTAATACAAAATTAAATGTGAGGAACATACAATCAAGCATAGCGCAGTCTCACTACGCACCTATAGCCTCTTCCATGGTCTCTAACACCAAATCTCAACTATGATCATAACTACCTGATCAAACCCCACTCTCACGACCAACCTTACATCCGTCAATTTTTTTTTATCCATTCATGCTCTCGTTCCATGTCACACTATGATTACTTGAGCTAAAGTTGTCATTTTAAAACAAAATTAGGGCCCTGTTTGGTTTAGTTGGTAGTTGGTGCTGATAGCTAATAGTTAGTAGCTAACTATAAATTACTGCTCGATAAAGTAGTTGATTGAAGATAAATTTAGCTCTTATATAGACATAAAACAATTAACATATATAATGATGATATTTGGTGCTGATAGCATATTATTGTTTTTGTAGTGACTTTGAGTGAGAGTGGTAGAGATGGATAAGAAACTTAGTTAAGAATAGGCTAAAATCTATCTCAAAACCATGCAAATACACAAGCAAATACCAAAATGGGATTCTCTAATTTTTCTCATAGATCATTTTCCATATAACCAATTTCTTAAAAGATATAACCAATTTTATTTTAAAAAAATATATAACCAATTTCTTAAAAGATTAGGTAAATAAGGAAAGAATGATATAAGTGAAAAATGGGCCATTTTTAGGATCGTTTTTTAAAATGTACGTATTTGTGAGTTTTTCTAATCATGAGTTCATTCCCTAATAAGCTAGTTGTGAGCTGATTAGGTGTCTTATCAAGCACCTTATAAGTGCT